>CANYBF011337004.1:0-15088 GCA_948192965.1 Dalechampia spathulata | reverse complement strand
GAAATCCTGAACCCAAACTCTGAAGAAATTCAGGCCGCTTTCCAACA
The DNA here is from genome assembly GCA_948192965.1 of Dalechampia spathulata. Taxonomy (NCBI): domain Eukaryota; kingdom Viridiplantae; phylum Streptophyta; class Magnoliopsida; order Malpighiales; family Euphorbiaceae; genus Dalechampia; species Dalechampia spathulata. The sequence continues at coordinate 15,041 of CANYBF011337004.1, read as the reverse complement.
CAGGAAGGCCCAGGTTTTATTTCCTAGTTTTCTAGTCATTCAATTGAATTGACAAAACAAACTAGGTGGCGACTCCATTAATAACCTCGACGCGATCTTTCTAGGTTAAAGACCAATCAACTATGGAATTGTGCCATTGAGAGCAAGCACTACGGCATCTCACGCCGAACAGCGTGCAGCGCTCCCGCGTCCGGGGCGCGCTACTCTTACAGTAATGCAATAACATTACAACAAATTGAATTTAATTATGCATTATATATATCATGAACATAAAACATTTAACATAAACATGACATGGCATGACATGGTGAAATAAGGAGAAAAAGAATATGATGTGATATGTGAAAAAGGCTAAATGATTATACTGGGCACAATGATATAAATTCCTACGGGAATAAAATAATATGTTATCATTATATGAAAAAAAGAGAATTGTAAAGTAAAATGTTAAATGATCTCATATGTAAAGAATTAAGTTATGTTATAATGAAAGACCCAGGAAATGTGCATTTAAATGAAATGATGGATCAAGGAATAAGAGGAAGAATGTATAGCATAAATGCATTGTCATATATATGCACTATTCATAATTCACGATATACGGTATAATATGATGTGAATTCATGATATGATTAAATGATATATTAACTTCATTTGAATATTTATTATGGTTAGACTTTCATCATATTTTAAGTTAGTCATGCTAAATGATTCATACCTAAATGACATGATATACAAATGAAATATACATGTTGTTTGAAATGTATGATATAATGATTTATTGGCATCAATATTTCATGAAATATAAATGCATTAAGTTTTACATACTATAACTAGCACCACTGAGTTTATACTCAGCGTTTGTTAATTGATAAATGCAGAACCAAGTAAAGTTGCTGAACTAGAACGTTAGAAGTAGCAGCTGGACATATCAACATTTTGTTGGTACATGGTTTAAGTTTTCCTTCAGACTTCTATCTTTATAAATTATCATGCAACAACTTAAATAAAGTACTCTGGCAGTAAATAAAGTAAGTTTGGCAAAACTAAAGATATGTAAAATATTAATGTTTGTATATTATAACTTTGATGATATAATGTTATAATCTGGGACAATAAATGGTTTGGATTAATATGAGTTTGCATGCTAGTAATATGTATATATTTTAAAAAAAATTTTACAGAATGTATGGAATCCTTTGTAGCATAATTATTGACTTTCTCGGTTAGGAAGTTAATAATCATTCTACGGGAGCATGTTACGCAGCCGGAGGACGTGACATGGTTGATTAAACATGGGTCATGAGTTAATATTGAATCAAATACTCTTCATTTTTTACAGGATTTATAGGTTGGAAAATTGTACCTCATACTAGATCCTAAAATTCTCAAGGTCTAAAATTTCAGCTACTTTTTCTTCACATAATACACATGTTGGATTTTTGTACCTTGAATTAGCCAAAATTCTCAAGGGCCAAAATTTCAGCAGCTTAAATTGACCTATTATAGTATATAATTGAAATGTTATAAGGTAATAATGTTTAACCAAAGTGTATAAATAGATACTACCTTTGATGTTACAATATGATATGTTACAATATGATATGGTGTATAAATATGTCAAACATGCTTATTACTAATATTGGTTGATGAATTAGGCATCAATAATGCTATTTCATGAAATGTTAGAATCTTAATATATATGCTATTATTTATACATGATTAGTATATGTTACCATATGAATAATATATTTTACCATATGAATAGTAATATGTTTGAAAGGTGAAGGTATTTCATAAATAAGATATTTAAGAGTGGTATTGGTACCATCACTTTATGTAAGTATTACATGATTGTTGTATACTTTGGGTATATGTGTTTTTAATCTTATGAAAATGATATAATCTTAAATACTGAGATACATGCTAGGTATATCTTTAAATCTATCAATGATTGGTATTTATGCATATTAAAATTTGGGCAATAACGTTTGAACATGCATATGTTATATAAGTCTATAGTATGCTTTAAATGATTACTATGATACTATATGAGATTAATATTCACCTTCCAACATGTAAACTTGATATCAGCTAAAAAATTCTATGGAACTTCGCCTTTAAAGAATGAGAAGGAATGTAATGTATATTCCTTATGAAATTACGTTTCATGTGACATGATTAAGTAGGATTGATGCATAAAATAAAAATAATGGTTATGGTAAGTATATTTAATATGGAAGTATCACAGGATCTCATGAGGATGTGGGTACTATCCCACCTTCGAGTTAGGATAAGAGAAAGGGCGTAGCAGATATATGCTAGTACTCATAGTTACTTATTTATGATCTAAATAAGGGATCGAGACCTAATACTTACATACATATGAATGGATGTGTCATTTTGTATACATTTATATAACATTATTCACACAACATCCAAATTGCATTATTCATTCATTCATAACATCATAGCATAACATGTGATTTATGATGAGGCGTACTGGGGTATGGTGAATTATTGCATTTCTTCTAAGAAATGATGAAGTAAATGAGATGCAATGATGTAATAAGTATTAATGATTGCTTAGTACACAGATGTTATGAAGAGTTACAAATGAAAAGAGGAAAGAGATGCACAATATGAGTACATGCACTACATCATTCATGATTCATTCTGCATTTTTGTTATCAAACCAGGAAACAAGTAAACGTTTGATAAAGAATGTACTTATTGTATAAATACTATGATATCAGATGTAATTATAAATGAGAATGATGATTATTGAAAATTACTTATTTTGCTCAATACTTATACATACTTGTTAATGATATTCTATGTGAAATACTTTCAATGCTTCTTAAATTTTTGATTATAAATGTTTTATTATTACTTTCCTCATTTAACTTACAACACCATTGAGTTTTACTCAACATTATAATTTGATGAACACATGTTCTAGTGGTTCAAATTTACATGTGGATTCTTAGACCCTAGCTATGGATTTGGTTTTACAATCGTTCAAGTTGTGCTAAAGATGAATGGAGCTTGCTCCTAGCTAATGTTAATTATACAACTTTTGTATTTTTGTAACTTATAGTACTAAACTATTATGTTTGACTATGAAATATATTTATATAATTATGCCTTCTACTCTAATGCATAGATTTATATGCCTTGGTATTCTATCTATGATTAAATGCTACCTTGTACTTGAAATGATTAATGATTATAGGAATCAATTAATATTTAAAGTGTGTGACTCTTTAGTCAAGGTTTTAATTAACATGTATCCATTATTGAATAGATTTCAGTTTTCCATTAGTGCAAAGATTGTTATTTATTTTGTAGGAGCATGTTGTACCACTGTTAGGGGTTATATGTTTAAGTGGTATCAGAGCTATGATTTAGCTTAATATATGAATTACATAGGCACATTTACTCCTTAAAGTTACAATGTTGCATTATTAAGAGTGTTGTTGAGTCCCTATTACTAATAAGTGTAATCTGTTATATGTTACAAATTTATCATAATGACTGATAGGGTAGTAATTATTGGTGAGGAAGGAGCTGGTAACTTTAATCCATAGGGAAGGTACCTTAGGGGCCAAAAATCAGGCTAAGGTGAGATAAGAACCTGGAGAAAAGTAGGTCAGGCAGAATGGATGCCTATTACAAAATAACTTGTAGCTTCTATAGCTAATTGTGAGCGCCCGGTTTCTGCCGGGGCCTAGAGCTAGGCTTGCGAAAGTCACAGACCGGGGACCGCACTTCGAGCGAAAGCATAGTCTTCCTAAGAGGTTCCCTTACAGAATGATACAGACTTGAAAGAGTCATAAGGAGTCACCACTGGATGGTTCCGGATTAGTCTAACCAACCTATAACATGAGTGCTAGTTAAACCCTTCAAAGATTGGGTTCGGGTGGTGGAGATCTATTCTATGAGTTTCCAAAATTGATTTTACCATTTTAGTTGGGATTAATTGTGCTAAGCAGGCAAGCATGCAAGCGTAATTGTAAGCATACAGTGCATCATGTGAATTAGTGTTGCAAGGTTGCACGTAAAATGGCATATAAAGCTATATGGCATTTAGATGGCATGGCATATGTATGTCATGTGATATAGCGATAAAAGTAACATGACATATGAATGTCATGTGAGCATGAATGACATATCATATGCATGATATGGTAACCTAATATGTAAGCACATATTATAGCAAATAGCATATGGCGTTATGTGTTAATGTCTTAGATTCATTTTAGTGTTAGGCGTATAACGTATGCAGTGCGTATGCGGGATGAATGACATATCATATGCATGATATGTGAAGTGATGCATGACATGGCATATGTTATGACATGGCATAATAAGTAACATACCATATGCATGGTGCGTGTATGGCATATCATATGCATGATATGTATGATGGTGTAATACATAGTATATGCATGACATGTTATGTGTATGACATGTCAAATGCGTGGCATGTGAAGTGATGTGTAACATGGCATATGCATGACATGTGTAGTAGAATGTGCTTGTGTCATGCGACATGACATGTGAAATGTTAAATCATAACATGGCAAAATGTGTGGCGTACCGTATATATGGCATGTTAAGTGGATGGCATACTACGTGTATGGCATGTAAAGGGAATGACATACAGTATGTGTGGCATGTGAAATGATGAATGGCATGACATATGTATGACATGGTATAGTGGTGTGTATGTGAATGTGTATTCAACATAGTATATGCATGTCATACGGTATGATATGTGTAATGGCATATGTCGTGGCATAGTATATGACATGGCATGGCATATATGTATGCATGATAAGGCGTATTAGTTGATTGAGCGTATTGGATTGTGTATTGGCATATTTGCATATTTACGTATATGCATATGAAATACAGTATGTTATGGCATACGGTATATGCATGGCATGCATAGTAGTGTGTGCATGTGTCAAGTGACATGGCATGTGACATGATGACATAGTATATTTAAGCAAATATACGAATGAAAATAAAGGCCGGGGAAAGGGAATCGAGGAAATTAGGGGATACAGACAGGAAATAGGGGGATTATTATAGACCGAATAATTAATCCTATCATATTACAAATATTCCTCGCATACATTAATTCCCGGGTATTAAGTAATACCTCTTTTCATTAATATGCAAAATAAACAAATAAATTCATTAGTAGCAAATGAATTTTGGATTTAATTGACTAGTCCAATACCATTTAAAAGTACGAACCAAGAGTCAAAATCCAGCAATTATTAGGTAATAATTGTAATAATAAATACAAGCCGGATCGTGAAAATTCATTTAAATAAAATAACTTTAAGCAAAATTATTTTTATTTGATCATGGCAAATTTAATTGGGAGGACTATTATCACACATAATTTTTGGAGATAGCCCTACGACCAATTAAAAACCAATCCTATCAAAAATCGTATTTATACGAGTAAAAATTGCATTTTATTGTAAAAATTAATTTTGAGGCCAAAATTAATTATGTAAAAATTATTTTATGACTTTTCCAGAATACCTGAGCTACTGTGAAGCTCAAATACCACTGGATACGTCAAAATACGGCCAAACTACGTCAAAATTCGCTCATCATTGACTGTGTGTGGCACACATCAGAGGCCAATCTGCATGAAAATTAAATCTGTCAGCACAGAAATAAACTACAGACAAAATCAAGCAACTTTAATGAAGACAGTACCTCATTTTGAGCACGAATCGGCCTCCGGTTCATCAAACCAAACAATTAATTAATTAATTAATTGAAATAATTGATTTTAAGGCTAAAATCAAGTAGATCTAGATGATTTATGATAGATTGAGAACCCCAAGTGCACGAGCAAGCTACTGGAGTCATTGGAAAATTCAAAACCAAAGCGGTTTGGAAGCGGTTCGGATGAAAACTGGGTTTTTCTGTGAAAACTGAAGCCAATGTGTGCCACATATTGACTGTGTGTGGCGCACAAGGGCAATATGTGGTGCACATGGCAAAGAAAACTAGAGAAAAATTAAAAAATTTTCAGCAGAAACCCTAGATCCGGCGCAGATCTAGGTAGATCGGACCCAAAACTGGGTTTTTGCTCATGGATTTGCATCCAAATCATGAAAAACAATTTTAAAGTTAAAATTATTTTAGATCCAGTAAGTTTTAAGGCAGATCTAGGGCACCCAAGGCATGAAAAGGCCTTGAATGACCCTAAAATGGCCAGATCGGACGAAAAATGGGAGAAAAATGGCATTTTATGTAAAATTTTGGGGTGATGTATGCAGCACATGACCCCATGTGTGCCACAGAATAGTGACAGAAGAAAGAAAATTGAAGAAAATGGGAAATTTACCTTATTCCGCCTGAATTTTCTTCTTGATCTTGCTTGATTCCGTGCTTAGGGAGCCTAAACTAACCAATTTTGTCACTAAATCCAAGTAATTTAATTAATTAGGGCCCTAATTAATTGAGTGGAAATTTTGGCAGAGTTTTTGGTGCCCTTAGAGAGCAAATTTCGGATCCCTTTTTCAGACCCCTAGCTCTATATTTATAGAGCAATTTTTGGGCATGACAATTTTGTAATTTTAGCACGGATTTGAAGAGATGTGCGCCACACATCATGTGATGTGTGCCACACATTGCTAATGTGCTGCGCGCATCGCATCACTTTTGTCCGGATGTGTGGGGCCCACTATGGTTGCTTTCGGGACGCACCCTTGTGGAAATGTGTTCTATGCGTCAAGAACACTCAGATTGATGAATTTGGGCGGTGGGCCCATCTGGGTACTATTCATGATGAATAGTACCCTTGTGGGCCTCGTAGCATAAAAGGGCCTGGAAAGTGGTGAATAGCATGCCAAGTGTTTTGCCTTAAGTAAGGTAGCAAGTTGGATTTATTATGTGCGTATAGAATGCAACAAAAAGGACTATAGTGGGAAGCGGGCCCCACTAGTGTTTAACGGGCTCCACAGCGCGGTGAGCCTAGAAATGTGGCATTCGGGATGCCACAGGGTATGCCTTGCGTAAGGCAACAACGGAATGTATTATGTAAGTACAGAACACGTAAAATAGGCTAATTGGGGAAAGCGAGCCCCGCTTACGTACTATTCATAGTGAATAGTGCGCTATATTCAAAATGAAATATTTTGCATTCTGTGTATCCTACCATGCGTAGGCAAGTGTGAAGTGTATTCTGTAAGTACAGAATACACAGAATAGGCTGATAGGGGTAGCGGACCCCATTAATATCCTAGGTGGACCCCACAGCGTAGTGGGCCCGGAAGGTGGCATTTGCGATGCCAAGTGCTGTGCCTTGCGTAAGGCAACTGGAAGATGTATTTTGTAAGTACAGAATACACATAATGGGTTATTAGGGGTTGCGAACCCCGCTTGTGTACTATTCATAGTGAATAGTGCCTAGGGCTAAAAATGCAATACTTTGCATTACAAATGTTTTGCCCTATGTAGGGGACCATGAAGTGTGTCCTGTATGTACAGAACACTCAGAATAAGTAGCGGGTCCCGCCAGGTGCCATGGTGGGCCCCCACCAGTTCTGAGATGTTCTGTGCACCAGAACATATAGAGGAAGACATAGAGGTCTATGTGCATAATCGGGATCGATACCGGGGACCAAATCCTAGCCGAATCAACAAAGATCCAAAATTATACGATGGTGAAAAGTGAGGGTCAACACATAGTCAATCCTCTCTTCTTAACTATAGCCCTTTGTAACTAGCCTAGTATTATATCTAGTTATGGCACCATTCTCATCCACCTTATTTCAAAACACCCATTTAGTACCTATAACAGAAATATCACTAAGTTTAGGTACTAAGGTTCACACGTTATTTCTCTCAAATTGGTTAAGTTCCTCTTACATAGCAAGGATCTAATTTTCATCATCTAGAGCCTCACTAATGGTCATTAGCTCTATTTAAGAGATAAATGCAATATTATCATGAATTTCTTTAAAACAAGAGCAAGTAGTTACCTCTTTTGAGGTTTCACTAATAACTTGCTTCTCAGGATGCCCTTGAGGAAAATGCTAATCCTTTGGAAGGTCATGTGAAATGTGTGTGATGATAAGGTGAGGAGGAAGTTCATCATCTTCTCTTTTTTTAACTTTTATGATCACTATTTCTAATGATTAATTCTCATGATCCTTTCCTTGTTTCATGAAAGTTCATATGTCATTATCAAGCAAATCCTTTCTTGGATCAAGGGATTAGTCTCATCAAATACAACATGCATAGACTCTTTTACAATTAAGGACCTTTTATTAAAAATTCTATAGGACTTGCTAATAGTGACATAACCAAGAAAAATTCCTTCATCAGTCTTTCGATCAAATTTTCTAAGATTATCCTTGGTGTTCAATATGTAGCACTTGCAACCAAATACTCTAAAATATAAAATTCTTGGTTTTCTACCATTCTATAACTCATAAGGAGTTTTATTTAGAATAGATATTAAACGGACTTGATTTAAGACATAGCAACTAGTGTTGACCACTTCAGTCCAAAAATATGTGGGTAAATGATATTCATTGAGCATAGTACATGCCATATCATAAAAAGTTCTATTTTTCGTTTCCACTACCCTATTTTGTTGCAGAGTTCTAAGAGAAGAGAAATTATGGTTTATACCATGATTGTTATAAAAGATTTTGAAACTTTCATTTTTGAAATTCTCTTCCATAAATATCCTAATTGAGGAAATATAAAATTCTTTTTCATTTTGCATATGTTTGGTCAAAGTTTGAAAAATATCAATAGCATCATCTTTATAAGCAAGGAATGAAACCCAAGTAAATCTAATGTAATCATCTACTACAAGTGTATAGTGCTTGCCACCTAGATTAGCAACCTCAGTAAGACCAAACAAATCCATGTGAAGTAATTGAAGATGCTTAGAAGTTGTTACCTTGTTTTTGGATTTGAAGGAGAATTTTACTTACTTACCCATTTGACAAGCTTCCCATACTTTGTCCTTGAAAATTTTAATTTTGGAAAGTCTAACAATGTGCTCACTCTTCCCAAGGTCTCCAATATTCTTAAAGTATATGTGTCTAAGTTGTCTATGCCAAAGCTAAGAATCCTAACTTATAGAGATAAGACACTTAACACTTTTATTAAAAAAGGAATCTAGATCAATCACATAAACATTTTCAATTCTTTCTCTTTAAAAAGTAACTTTGTCATCAGAAATCCTATATAATAGATAACCTTATGCATCAAAGATAACTTTATAGCCATTATTACAAAGTTGGCTAATACTCAAAAAATTGTATTTTAAACCTTCAATTAATAAGACTTTATTAATAGATAAAGAGGATTCCTTACCAATTTTACCAATGTTAATCACTTTACATTTTTTATTGTCTCCAAAGGTGATATTTCCACCATCTTATTTCTCTAATTAAGAAAATAGGCTTTCATTTCTGGTCATGTGTCTTGAACATCCGCTATCAAGGTATCACTTGTTCATATTCACCTTGGATTTCAAGCACACTTATCACATAAATATAATCCTTTTATTTTAGGTACCTAAATATATTTAGGTCCTTCGGAGTTAGTGGCACAAATGTCATGTACGTTGTAATCCAAATGACTTTTTCTAATATAACACCTATTACTAGTATGCCCCATTTTTCCATAATAATGACATATTATATTTTTAAATCTAGAATTATGATTAGCTTTTATTCTTTTCTTATTGCTGGATGCATGATTATGGTTCATTTTATATGTGCATGAACATTTATGTGTTCTGCTATGTTTTGCATAAAACCTAGTGAAATGATTAGTTTGAACACCTTTATTTTTCCATTTCCTTTCACTATCTTTAATGGTTGAAGAGGATGCTCTAAGGAATATAGGTCCATTAGATGAATAGGGAGAGCCTTGGTTGAAGCCGATTCCCTCTTTATCACCTTTGACCTTTTAGTATTTTAAAATAATGTCAATTTTTACACCACCAACTTCAAATTTGAAAATATTTTCTTTCAATAATTCTCTTTCTTTTGAACTTTGATCCTTTTGATTTTTCAAAGTTTCAATATCCTTTTTCAAAATTGTGTTTTCCTTTTCCAAATCTTCAAAATTTTGTTTTAAATAAAGTAAGTTCATCAACTAAATTTTACAAATTTTTATTCTCTTTTGAAACACTTGAAAACTTGCTTTTGAAAATCTTATTCTTGATTTCCAATTGCTCATATTTATTTAAGAGGATTTCTAAAGCATCTTCCTCATCATCCATATCATCATTATAATAAGCTTGAGAAGAAGTACTAACCTTATCATTTTTGAGTTCATCCTTTAATGCCATGAAGTAAAGGTTGGTTATGCATTCACTACCAGATTCATCCTCATGAGACTTGCTTTCATCATCCCAAGTAGCCTTCAATGCCTTCTTCTTAAATGGCTTGAAAGGCTTCTTGATATTTGGACGCTCATTTCTCATATAGCCTAGTTTCTTGCACTCAAAGCAAGTAGCCAAATTCTTCTTGAAGGCTTCTCTCTTGCTTTGATCCTTCTTTGCTTTAAATGGCTTTTTAAAGTCTTTGTCAAGTATTCTCTTCTTCATGAGGAGATTCTTCACTCTCTTAGAAAGTAAAGCTACCTCATTATCAATGTCCTCTTCACTTGAGCACTCCACCTCTTTTTCTTTCTTAAAAGCTTTCAAAACAATTATTATTTTATCTTCTTCAACTCCTTGCTTGAGAGTGATCTCATATGTAAGAAGTTTTCTAATCCTTCTTTGTCAATACCCTTATAATTTTATTGTTAACGTCCTCCTTATGATATATACTCTTCCCAACTTTATAAGACTATTTATGATGACAATGAGCCAATTATACATCTCAAAGGTGCTCTCATTAGCCTTCATAGTAAACAACTCATATTGGTGAGTCAAGAGTTACACCCTCTTTATTCGGACTTGGTTAGTTCCCTCATGGCGTGTTTCTAAAATATCCCATATTTATTTAGCTTTAACACAATGAGAAATGATAATCCTTAAAGTGAACTTGTAGTTTTATTCGAGTACTCTATTGTAAGTATACAGGTTATTGTAGTACAATATTGATCTCATGAGGATTTATTGCTTAGCCATCACTTTTTGATTTCCAATTTGTTTAAGCAACAATAATAGTCTAGTTTATCATATGCAATCAATAATTACAAAAGCAAGTATTTAAAGAAGTAAAATAGAATCAATCTTTAAGAAGATGAAAACAATAGTCAGAAGCATAGGAATTGAAGTCCAAATCACCAAGTTAAGATAATGTTCATATGCTTATTACCACCCAAGATATCATAAGCATTAATCTTCCTCTCTCGAGGCAAAACTAACTAAGTTAGCATCAATCTTCCTCTCTTAAGGCAAAACCACCTAGATTTCTAATAGTCTCAAAATCACTCTCTTGATCTATCTCGCTCAATTACAGAAACCATTAACCAATCATATAAGAGCTAAGTAATATATAGATCTCTCATACATACTAACTTGACTTGAATGTTTAAGCAATTTATAACTCAACTCTCATTCAATCATAAAGCGCTAGATTTCATTTCTTAATATAAATCTTTAGAATTAAACATCCACAGTAATATAAGCAAGCACAATCATTTATCCCTAAAGATTGCAAGATTCAATTCCTACAAGAAATAACTTAGCCACTCATGGCTTAAAAGAAACAACAAGAAATGAATAGAATAAGGAAGAACACTCTGCAGAATATGGGATGCCTCCACCACCACCTTGACTCCTTCTTTAAATCCTTGAGTGGAGGTAATACCTTGCCTTATCTTGAATTTGTCTCTTTCTTTGCCCATTAATCTCTCTATGCTATGGACTCCATTGCTCATTAAATCTTCTTTAAAGGTTTTTTTTATTTTTGGTCCCCATGGAACCCATTTCCTTCAATTAATCTTCTACAAAAATCATGTTTTAAATTGCCCAATAATTGAGAGGCAATAATCATTGAGTTGAGAGCCATGATCGTGGCTTTTTCCAATAGCTCTTTCTTAGTTTCTGCCTTAACTCCATGATCATAGAGTTGGGTTTCACGATCGTGGAAAATTTTAGTATGTTGTCTTGGGCAATCCATCTTGACTCCATGATTATGGAGTTAGGTTCCACGATCGTGGAAAACTCTAGTAGGTTTCTCCCTTCTTTACTCTTCTGCCATGATCATGGCAATGATCTCCACGATTGTGGAGTTGGTCTTCCACGCACCAAAACTCTTTGTTTCTCATTATTTACTCTTCTAACGCTACACACTCAACACATATCAAATTCCACCAAAAAACAAAATAAAACATAGGAAAATACATCAAAATTAATAGGAACTCACATCTTAAAACATCTAAAACATAATACACGATGGCATACATCAATATCCCCGCAGTTAAACCTTTGCTTGTCCTCCAATAAAGATAACACATACCAAAATAAAGAATTGTAATATACTCATGATATGGTAATTGCATTTGTTAGAATTGAACATTGTTAACAATCATCACCCGTCTTACATAATTCTTTTATAAGCTTAAAAAATCCTTAGGTATTGAGAAACTAAAAATGTTTAACTTAGATAATTAAGTTTAATCATTTGGATAATTGCACTAGCAAACACAATATAACTCATCATCTTATGCTTAGATATGAAATGTGAGTAATCTAAATTACCTTTATTTTTTTAGGATCATAAGGTTTTTATTATTTCTCTTTTTCTTTTTCTTTTTCTTTTTCTTTTTACTTTCATTCAATTTTTAGCTCTTGTTTGAGAGGTAGGTCTTTCTTGTCGAGTACCCTATGCTTTTGGTGATAGTCCCCAATTACTTAACATACTACCGATGCTCGAGTGGCTACTAGCATTATTCTTGTCACTAGGGCCAGTTTCGAGCATCCCTAATGATAGCAGAATAATTAGCTTTTGCTTTTTTGGCTTACTATTTTAATTTTATTTTTGTTTCCCTTAGTTATCTTCTCTATATTCCATAATTTAAGCTACCACATCACACATCTTATGTATTTTCTAACAAGTTATACTATATTTTCTAATGCAATCATAAAAGGATTAAGCTCATTGTTTAAGGTAAATATTTATACCTTCTCAATCCTAGTGATTTATTAAGTTTACCAAAAAATTGTTCAAATTAAGGTGATTTCAAATTAAACATGTCCATTACTCATGCCATATTCAAGTAATTATAACTCATAAGCACACAATCAAGTGAAATGCAAACAAAAATACAAAACTCAAATCACACATGCACACACTCAAATAAAACACATAACATTTGAAGATAAACATACAAGTATAGAAAACAAACATAAAACACACAAGCATCCCATACTTAGAGAACACATTGTCCTCAATGTGGAAACATACAATACATAAAATTAAAAACACATAAAAGAAGTGAAAGGTTGAGATTTAATTGCCTGGAGGAGAAGGAGAGGTAGGTGGAGATAGAGTAGGTGTCACACCCCGCTCCAGGATGGAACATGCTCCCGTAGAATAATGAACAGTCTCTAGTACATAGAAACTATTAATTATTCTACAAGGGATGTATATATTTTTTTTTATGAATGAAAAACAAACTTTACATTTGCAAAACTTATAATTGAAAAGCATTTGTGATTTGGAATTTAATCAAATGATACATGTAAATTTATACATATAAAATTCTTATTTAATGAAAAACATTTAAGAATATTTGAAGTCATATTGTACCCATGTTTTTAATTGCCTTATTACAATACTCTATTATTTAATATTCTTATATAAAATAAAACATAAAACCTTTCCAAGCCCTTGCCTTTAACATGAGTCCTGCTGAACTGGTGCTCTGGAATCTAGGTGCTTCATTCACCTATTAACCTGCATCCATCAAATGATGAACGCTGAGTATAAAACTTAGTGGTGTTATAAACAAAGTCAATGACATATATTCATAACATAAAAATCTCATTTAAATCAACCATAATGATCTAGCATTAAATAATATCACTATGTCATTTCTTACTCTTTAAGCATCTCTTATTAACTGCCAATAACTATGCATAAGGCATTTAGTACTATTCAAAAATCACTATTCATTTATTACTATGCACACTTTCTATTCATCTATCACTTTCCATGACCTTTTTGATATACCTATGAGCAATACAAGTTTATGCTAAGTATACCTTCTATTTAAACTAGGCCAGTAGCTTTCATTATCTTTATTACATCAAATCATTAACATATTAAGGCTTTACTTATATAAACATCTTTTCTTTAACATGTTCATTTCTGTTCTTGAGCCTAAGCTTAATTAATTGTATATCATTTTCTCTATGGCATAACTATGCTCTGTGTCTTAGCTCTGTAATGTCTGTTTATCACATGCCTGTATGATTCCTTAAAGGAAACCATTACTTCTGTAAACATTTCTTTATAAGCACAATTGTAGTGCATTCACTATTCCATTCTCTTTACTTTTATGATACAAAAATGAACATGCATGTCTGTGAAAATGAGAATGTAATCATGCTTTGCATTCCCCCTCTGATTTTCTTGTATCATATCATTTCTTTTCTTTTTATGATTTGTAAGAGTAGCGCACCCCGGACGCGGGAGCGCTGCACGCTGTTCGGCGTGAGATGCCGTGGTGCTTGCTCTCAATGGCGCAATTCCATAGTTGATTGTTCTTTAACCTAGAAAGATCGCGTTGAGGTTATTAAGTGGAGTCGCCACCTAGTTTGTTTTGTCAATTCAATTGAACGACTAGAAAACTAGGCAATAAAACCTGGGCCTTCCTGTGTTGGAAAGCAGCCTGAATTTCTTCAGAGTTTGGGTTCGGGATTTCGAATTTATTAGTGTTCCATTTTATTATGTTCACTTATTTAATTTTAATGAAAGCTCCTAAGCATACAATTAGGTTCAAGTTTGATTAACATACTCTTACATGGCATAAAGCATTCAAAGAGGCATACACAAATTATAAAGCATAAAGAAAGC
>CANYBF011336932.1:0-21165 GCA_948192965.1 Dalechampia spathulata | reverse complement strand
TGGACCTCTTCTAAATGTGTCTCTTCTCTTTGGGTCCCTTCTTACCTCAAATAGATTCTTGCCATCTTTCTCGAACTTCTTCCTCTTCATGAGAAAAGTTTTGACTCATTTGGAGAGGAGGGTAACTTTATCGTCAATCTCTCTTTCACTTGTTGAAGAGGTATCTTCATCCTTTGAAGCTTTAAGTGCAATCCCTCTCCTTTTATCTCCCTCAACTCTTTGCTTGGAGTGTGATCTCATGTGTAAGAAGTTTCTCGAGCAACATATCAGTTGATAAAACTGATAGGTCATTTGCTTCCTTTTTGGAGGTTACTCTAGCCTCCTAATCCTTCTTTGGTAATACCCACAAGATCTTATTGTTGATGTCCTCTTTTTAATACATCTTATCTAACTTCATCAATCCGTTTGTGATCATAATGAGATGGTTGTATATTTTCAAAATTGACTCATTTACCTTCATTGTAAATAACTCATATTGATGAGTTAGCAGCTGAATCTTCTTAATTCAAACTTAGTTTGTTTCTTCGTGATGAGTCTCCAAGGCATCCCATATTTGCTTTACCGTGATACATTGTGAAATGTGTCCGTATTCCTCATGGCTAATAGCACAGTACAACATGTTCATAGCCTTTTTATTCCTTACATTCATCTTAAATTCTTCTCTTGTCCAAGTGACCTTGAGTTTAAGAGTTGTAACTCCATCTGTTGTAGTGGTTGGAGGGGAAAAATCATTCTCGATCAAGTCAAACAAATTAAGTCCATCACTTTCCAAGAAGATCTCCATTCTATGCTTCCAGTAAAGATAGTCGGTTCCATCAAAAAAAGGGGGTCTTGTGCAAGATTGGCTTTCAATACTCTGGGTTACCATAGGATCTTTAGCTCTAGAATTTTACTTCTACGCAACAATGAGTACCAAATGCTCTGATACCAAATGAACGTTCTGCGGAAGTATAGCAACACGAGCTTGATTTATAGTGGTTCAATATAACTCTTTACCTACGTTCACTTCTCCTAAGTCTTCCACTTAAGGTTTCACTAAACAACTAATCTCAATACAATAAGGATTCCTCAATACGAATCCAATCTCTAATGTTTTCAGGCTTACACTTAAACCTTTACAATTAATAACAAACTCATAATAATTAACTCTCAATTACAAATTTAATACCTCAAGCATTAATCACACACCAACCTAAGATTATAATAACTAACGCTTAGGTTGTGAAAAGTAAAGTACAATAAGAGTATGAATCACAAGATTGATTTTCTAACAAATTAACTTACTTGTTAATAAAGTTCATTGCAATGTAGAAGCTTTGCACAAAGAAAATAGATGTTAAAAAAGTGATAGCAATGTCAATCTTATGAAATAGATTCGTTAGAAAGCTTCTAAAAACTTTATGCAGATGCACGTACAATCGTATGAATACCGGTATACTTGTACCGCTTTAAAAATACAAATTCAACAACTATGTCGAGAGCTTGGTACGACCATACCATACATTGGTACGTCTGTACTGAAGCTTCAACATGTTTTCACAACATTTAGTACACCCATACCAATTTTGGTACACTCGTACCAAACTCAACAAATCAAAGCCAACTTGGTATGGTAAGTCGTATGGTTGTACCACATAAAACACAACGATGGTACACCCGTACCAAACATGGTACGCCCGTACCAAACTTAAAGAGCCAACATACACTTGGTACGGTCAACCGTATGATCGCATAACACAAAATACAGCTATGGTACACCGGTATCAAAACTGGTATGCCCGTACCAATTCCAAAAATAACATTCTAAAATGAAATTAATTTAAATTGATTTAATCAAAATACAATCATCAAAACCAAGGGTCTAATAAGAGTTTAATTATAATTATTTTATTTACATATATTTAATATGATATATTTAAAAACATTTAATGCAACTCTTCATCTTATATATTTATTGAAACATAATATATATTTGAACTGTTCATTTTCTTATATTAAATTTTATCTAATATAATCTATTAACTAATAATCATACTTTATAAAATTATAGAATTTAATTAATATTAAAATTTTGTATGTTAATTATTTACTTATTTATTTCTACCTTTTATGAGGTAGCAAAATACCAAAATACCTTTCAAACAATTTAACAGATTTATTTTCAACATTTATATATATCTTGCTAGCACTATTTATGAAAAATGTCACATCTCCTATAATACATTTAAATTAAATTAGATTAATAATTTATGTTGAATATATTTTTTCATATATTTTTTTTATAAATTAAATAATATAAAAAAATCTTTTAAATTTTTTATTGTCGTAGAAATGACTATGATAATAAAAGGACCATCTGCACTTTTCAATAAATGCATATCAAACTTATCTCTAATATCACCCCAAAGCGTGATTTTTGAAGAAATTTCACTATAAATTTATTTAAAATAATCAACACTAATACAAAAATAAAGGTGATACAAACATAAGTAAGATTTATAAAATATTAAATTAGAGATATCTAAATACTTATTAAGGAGTCAGTATTTGAACATCTCTTTTTTTTTTTCATTCTAACAATTTCTAAATATCCAATTTTTAAAATTCATCCAATAACATCAACATCCAAAAAAATTTAAAATACTAAAAATTAATAGCATCATGCATACTCATACTTTGTACTTTGTCACATGAGTCTTGCGAATAGTAGCATGTATCATATTTTTCTATATAATATTAATAAAATACTATTAATTTTAAATAATCATGAAATGAAAATAGTTATATAAAAAATTCTTTACATGCTACCTTTTTATCAATAAAGATTAACTCTGAACTAATTAGTTTACAATTATTTTTTATATTAAGAGTTTTCCACATTCTATATATTCGTACTTTAATACTCTAATCATCTTTATTGATATTAAGATACGAAAGTAAAAAATATGTTATATATTGACTAAATCTTTAATGGATTAAAATGTAATGAAAAAGGAATAACTAATTTTCATTATACATACATACATATATATATATATATATTTAAATTTTTATAATCACCCAACACAACTAAAAATATGACATAAAATTTTATATTTTTATAAATTTGATTTACGAAGTTAAAAATAGAAAAATAGTAAAACCAAATCAGAATGGGTTGAGACTTGAATTAGAAGATAAGAAAAACTTCACTTTCATTGTAAAATGAAAGCTTGTTGTGGATTAAAGTTTCGAGCACCACAACGTGGCTCGAACTGGTTGGTTTAATGTGTTCACATTTGACATCCCAACCGAACTTCAATTGACCTTTTCTTTCTTGCTTCAATTCCCGGTCCTAATCCACTCTGATTGATGGTGTAATTCGTATGATCCTCCAGCGATTGTTGGATTCTTATAGGTTTATGATAAAAAAGAAAATCACTATTTTTATAAAAACTTCAAAATATTATAAAATACAAAATAAAGCCTGAAATTTTTATAATTATCCCAATCCAAAATAAATAACTCTTACCTTATTACGGATACCATGTTGGCGAGAAAGCTTGGACAGTTGATCTGACTGCTGTTTCCTTTCCCTCCTGTCCAAGTTTGGCAGCTTTGTGACAAAAGACCCGAGAGAATTTCAGGATACATGTAGATTTTTCAAAATCGTCATGGATGCCTGAAATAATATCATGATTTTTATAAAACGAACTCATCATAAGACAAAATTAAAATGCGAGAAAAGAGCCCATGTTGTAGATCATGCAGCCTTCAATGGTCATGGCACTTTATGGGATTGGCATCACAAAGCATTAAATTTCTACCATTACCCACCTCCCCACCAATGAATCAAACCCAAATGCAAAGATTAGAAGGGAAAGGGTTTCATTCACAAATTTTCTCAAGTGCAATTGTCATGTGCATTGCCCTTGGCATTTGCACTAGAAGACAAAAAGATCATGTCCGAAAGCATAAACTTTGTGCATTCTATAGGCTGTCCAAATCCTTTTATCATACACCAATCCATTGCTTTATTACTTGTTGGACTTGAAGGTATGTTATCATTTCGTATAACACTTTTCACATTACTTGATAAATTAAATCGATATTAAAATTTCTCTTTCTTTTTTTATGTAAAAGTGATATAAACAAACTGAGTTCTATCTGCTTTTCCTTCACAGGAAGAAAAATGACCAAATAATAAATACCATGAACCTAAGCAGCAGCCAGTTAAGCCCATCAAAGCTTGCATGCACCTAACCAAGAAATAAAACAAACTGAGCCTTCGTAGCAAGTAACCCTTCTTCAGTGATCAAGTTTCATAACAGTCGAATGCAACAGTCTTTTTCTTCGTCGGTATATTAAATCTCAACCTCCAGTTCTTGCCCTACCATAGTTTCCATATGGCATTAAGATTTGGATATTCAGAGCTTATGATGCTGCAAACTTTCCTTCTCTTTCTTTTGATTGTTTCATTTGCTTCACCAATTCTTGGCTTGGAATCAAGAAAGCTTGATGACGTCACAGTGTCTGTAGCCCCAGCTGATCAGAAGTGTGCACCTTGTAATCCTTCACCTCCACCACCATCACCATCACTACCGCCACCTCCTCCACCTGCTCTGCCGCCGCCACCTCCTCCTAAGAAATCATCCTCAAATTACTGCCCTCCACCACCTACTGCATATACCTACGTAACCGGTCCGCCAGGTGACTTGTATCCTATTGTCAATGATTTTAGTGGCGCCGGCCGTTCATCTGGGCTGCCTGTTTTGATTGGATGTGGCTTGTTAGGCTTTTTCCTGAGAATATTTGGACTTTAAAAGTGAGGAAAACGAAAGTGCAAAGATCAAGATTCTAGCGGAAGGAGAGCAATTTTTCTCCCATCTTTTCATGGTTTGAAAAGCGGCAGCCTTTTCTACTCCAAAAGCATCTAGCATCCAATACTCTGCTTTATCTCTTACTGTTCAATAATTCCAGTTTACAGAAATTCTTCTTAGTTTCACGATGGATATTAATCCTTTTCTCTCTGTCTCTTTATATTTCCTTTCTATATAAATAAAAATATTAATAATATGATTTTAGATCTTAATCATAACATAACTTATGTTTTTTCCTTGTGATCTCCATCTCTTTCCCTTAATTTTGCTTTCACTTTTCTGCTTTCATGGTCAATGATTATTTTCTGGCAAAATTGTGTTCTGGCTGTTGGGAAAATCGGAATCATGATATTGCCAGAGTTCATGAAGCTAGATAACGATAATCTGTGTTGACTTGCATCCAGGAAATCTCAATTTCCACAAGCGATTTTCACCAACTAGGCGACCTGCTTTCTTTTACCAAAAAATCCACAGCCATCTTTATTGAACTGCAGAAAGATTTCTAGTTTACTTGGATTTTCGAGAATCTAGAACCACCATTGATGCCGTATTAGATGGCAAAATTCCGATCAAAGTAACATGAATGGAAACTATGTAAGAAACAACCTTCAACCGGGAAGGCTAAAGTCAGCCAAGCTAATAAAACCGAAATGAATGACATGACTAATTTGGATGAAAGGGTTTGTGACACGTGTCCATGTGATAAGGCAAAAGGCCATCAATCCTGAAACAGAAATGAAACAAAAAGAGGTGAAGTTGAAGACGAAGATGCCAACACATCTGATATGATGTCAGAAGTTGTAATCTTTTACCCATGAAGATCAACATGGCTTTCACCAAAATGTTAAGACCTTATGCGGGAACTTGACACATGTCGGTTATGGTGGGTCATGAAAGTTGGGCATGTTCGAGTCTTATTCCTCTCTTTGGGATGCAACACGATTGGAAATTGACGAGTGACTTGGTAATTGGATCTTCAAGTTAATGCCACTTTGCGATGGTTAAATCAGAAAATTATTGAAATATTGTGGTTGGTATAATATAAATTAGAAATATATAAAATAATATTATTAATGAATTTATAATTTTAAGATGGAATAAGTTAATCCGGGGGATTGAGTTTCCCATGCAACATTTCACCTAAAAAGCGCAGCCAAGTTTGATTGTGAGTAGGGGGGTTGGCGTTGATTGAATGACCATCTGTCAATTGCGTGAATGAGCGGCAAAGAAGGGAACTGAATAACCAAAATAATATATGGAATATAATTTAAAAGAAAAGAATTAAAATATTTAATATTATTTTAAAAATTATTGATGTAATTTTCTTGAATAATGAAAATAATAACTTAATATTTTTAGTTTATATGAGTAAATTTTAGAGTGTAATAAATATTACATTATATAGATTAATCTAAAATTAAAACTTAAGTTTCAGTAGATGAAAGATAAGATCAAGACTGTACTTTAATTTTCTTAAAAATAAATAATTCATGAAATACCTTTTCATTAAAATGAACTCTCAAAAATTAATGCATCTAAGAAGAAACAATTCCCATTTGATTATGTAATTATTATAAAATTCATCTATTTTATTTTATATTTTTAAATATGATTTTTGAACTTTTATTAAAATAACTATTATTTTATTATAATAATACATTTTCATATTAAATTTATCTTAATTTTTCAAAAAAATTTATACTACCATGATGTTAAATCGATTATTTTAGGATATTTTTTTAAAAAAAACCAATATTTTTTGGAAATTTTTTTCATTTTTATTTTTGATATTTCTGAAAATTTCTTAGACTATTGGAATTATTCGATAGATAGTTACAAAAATGATAAATTTTTAATAATGATAATTTTTGAAATTTTATAAAAAAAATTAATGAATTTTTACAGTAAACTATAATAAAATTGAAATTTATCTAAAATAATTCTAAAGTGAATATTATAAAAATATTTTCAGAAAAATTGATAATTTTATAAATTTTCACAAAAACCAACATTATTCCAGATTTGAGAAAGCCCACTATTCATGAATTTGAATTGATTGGGCCCAGTAAGAGGATTAGAACACTTTAAGACCAAGCCCAAACTTTGTCATCCATGAAAAGCCCTCCAATTTTAATTCAATACATTTACTTGTGTTTAATTAATAATAATGGAAAATTATTGGAATACCAGATTTTGGAAAAATATTTCTATTTTTATGGGAATAGGAAAAACTAATTATAAAATGGATTTTTTTTAACTTTTTTTTTAATTATTCTTTAACTCTTTTTTATTTTCAAAAATATAATTTTTTTATTTTTTAGTTCTTATTTTTTTAAATGCCATACATTTTTTCCTATAAAAATATTTTTTAAAATTAAAAATGATTAAAATTTAAAATATATATTATCTTAAATTACTATTAAAAAATTATAATTTAAAATTTTGATTTCAAACACTTAAAATATATATTTCAAATATCTAACATATACTTAAATTATATCTTTTTAGTATTCGTTATATATATATATATTATATATATAGGATACATTTATCATGAATTTTTATAAATTTCATATTTTTGAAAATAATTTTTAAAATTTCATATATTTGAAAAAAAAGTATTTTCATATTTTCATAGTTGTTAAAAGAATTTTTTATATTTTTGTAAAAAGTCATAATAATAATTCATGATATTTGAAGTCAAAATTTCGATGAAATTTAAGAAACAATTTTAGCTAAATATTTATTATACATGCTTATAATAAGAACTAGATGATTTTAATTCGGTTAAACTTATAAGTTATTAAATAACCTTAATAATAAATAAATGAAATTACTGTTATAGGTTTTATTCTATAAACATTAAGAATTTTGAATTTCCATATGTTATTAATTTTAGTAAACGTGAAATGGCTTTACCTTTTCTACTTTGAAAAAATTTACTTTAACTTTAACTCATTTCCTTCATCTAATTTTCAGATTTAATTTCAATTTTAAATATGTTGATTAAAAAATAGATATTCGTTAATATTTAATGATTATCATAGAAAATTAGGTATCAATTAGAATTACGTGGAACATAATTCAAAATCTGAAATCAAATAAAAAATTTATTATTATAAATGATAAGATTCATTAATCTTAAATATAAAATTTTATATACTATTAACTTTTCAAAATCAATTAATATTAAAAAAATTTCATAATCTAACATTATAATGCATTCAATCCATATGAATATTCATGACATTTGACTATAATTTGATTCAGTTATCTTCATCATAAGATAATTGGTATAAATTTTGCCAACATTAAACATATGAATTTAATTGGGAAGACCTCTGGAAGCATTAAACTGTAATTTAATAATAAAAAGAATTAAAATGATGAGAAGGTGCATTTTCTTGGCATGGAATGGAAAGTAAAAGGAAGCAGTCTCTTGGTATGTCCATATTTCACAAGCAAGAAATGATCAAAGGGTGAACAGGGAATGTTGTTGGTCCAGTTTTCTGCAGTTTATGTCTGTGGTTAAGACTACAAAGATCATGACACATTTCTCTGTTTCAATCTCATTTTCTTGATTAATTTTTGCATGCATATATCTATGCTTTTCTCTCATCTTAATGTTCCCTTTTCTTTTCTTTTCATTTTTCCCCCATCCCTCCAAGTCCCACTTGCATCAAACTTATTCATGCACATTGGAAAGGGCACAAACCAAATTATCTTATCTACAACATGAGTTGGGTATTGAATTCCCCAATTTTCTATTATGAAATTTTGATTTAGAGTAAAGATAGGAAAATGACTTGCAAGTATGACATTTTTGTTGGATTTTGGATTTGATAAACTCTTTTGTGGGTAAGTTTCTCACACCAAGAATTTTGAATTTATTACATATATAATGATGGTTTGAATTTAAAATCTGATTGTCATGTTATATTTATATGTATTTATCACATATGGAGGTTATAATTTTTGATATAATTTATTTATAAAATAAGAATATAATATAAAAAAATAGATTTAAATTATTTATATTTAGATTTATATCCATCAATATTATCTATAATAAATCAAGTTATGTTGGATTGTATCATGTTGAATCAAGTTTGACTCATTACTTAATCTTAAAATTATAACATTTTAATATTATTTTTAATAACGTTATTGTCATGTTATTTCATGTCAAATATACTATATTGATTCGTTTCAAATAAATTATATCAAATTATTTATATAAAATTCTAGTTAGATTAGAATTTAGATTTACATAACACAAATATGACCATCAATCTAAATTTGTACCATTAAATTCATGTTTTAGTATGATTAGATTGAAATAAATCAACTGGATTTAATATATGGAAATTTCATAAATTTTAAAAATTTTGCTTTAAATTTTTTTTCCAAATAACATATCATATAAAAATTGACCTATCAATATAATCAAACTTTAGAAAAATAAAAGCCTTTGTTCAATTTCATTTAATTTTTGATGAATAATTATACATAAGTGAGTAGGAATGAAGTTTTATTTAATAACTTTATAATTTATTAATTATGTAAAATTGGTGAAATATTATTTAAATATGTCACGTTAACCATACTTCACTCTCACAAATGCCTTCTCCAACTTCTATATATCTTCTTCGGCTTTCAATAATATTATACACACAGGGCTTGCCTTTACAGGTTAGAGATTTAATCCACTTCGATTATTCAAAATTTCATCGAATAAAAATTCAAATTAAATTAAATCCTACTTTTATCCTTATTTAATATAAAATAATTATATAAATTATGAATTCTACTTTATATTTTATAATAATATCATATGTGTTTTTTCATAATTTTATAAAAATAATGAAATTTTATTTACATTTTTAAAAATAACGTAAACCTTTTAAAACATTGTTTTTAAAAAATTATTTCAAAAATCAATTATTTTTTAAAAATTTTCATCATTTTTCGAAAAATCCCATGTAGTATTACTCCAGCGGGAACACAATTTTCAGAAAAGGAAAAATTCTTTTTTAAAAAATTATTATTTAAGAATTTTGTTTCAAAAAAAAAACAGATAAATAGATAATTTTAAAAAAAGATTTTGAAAATCCAAAAAAATTAATTGAAAAAATTGTTAAAAATACCTTTGAAATCTTGAATTATAATACACCAATGCATGTTTGTTTGCCACTGTTCAATCGTAGAAAACATCTTCGAATAAACTAGGAAGCATCCTGGTGAATTTGGGCCCACCAATAGGGATAGGCCACGTGTGTAAATAGACCATCGTACAATGGCGTAGCTGTCCATGTCGAGTACGTGCCACGCAAGCACAATTCTTTGTGATTTATGTAACCGTCCATGGTCCGTCATCAAAAACTGATCCAATTTTCCTTATTTAATATTTCTCTTACCTCTCATGTCTTAAAATTTGCTTTTATATATATATATATATATATATATATAAAAGCTTTTTTAGCTTATAAGTTAATGGATATTTATTTTAGATTCAAGTTAATTTATAAATTTTAAAATAAATTAGATATATTTATTTTATATGATTTTGAGAATTTATAAGTGAAACTTATAAATTAAAAAATAAGTTATATAAAAGGAGTTTGTTATTTTAGGGTTCATAAATATAATATTTATGAATTTATTTGATTCTATTTAATTTTAAATTTTTATTATTTATTCTTATTTCTAATTATTTCTAATATATAATGTTTAAGATTTATAAATATATTCTAGGAGATTTATTTAAATTGAACAGGGAAAATCATGTATAGGTAACAAATTAAGGGTTATGATTTTGAAATTACCATGCAACAGATGATAATAATAATAATAATCGGGGGCCATGCAGTTACGTGTTTGACGTGGACATGCAATGAACCACGTCAATGTCTGGATTGGCTGTCCAACTTCCATACGTAAATGGAGTTTCTGTCGTTTCACTTTTCAAAATGTCAATGGATTCATTAATGAAATGGGTATATGCAACATGCAACATGCAACATGCAACATGGAATCTTCCCACCACATTTTACATGTTACTGATATACGAGTTTAAATTCCATTTATATTTTTATATATTAATTAAGTTAATTTATATAATATCAAAAAAATTATTAAAAATTAAAAATTATGCTCTTTTAAATTATAATTATAATAAAATCAGTCCAAATCAGATGGACATCAAGTTGGTGACAACTAAAGAATTTTCAGATTTTCCAACGAACCAGGGATATGAATACGCACATCCAGTGCACGTATCTCAATGCAGGGGTAAATCAATCAATAATTTAATTTATTTATATTTAAATCATTGATTTACATGTTTTTTACTTAAAATTTATGAGCAAATAAATTAGGGCTAGAAAAAAAAAAGCAACATGAAGCACTAAGGTCAAAAATCATTGATGAGCCTTTTGTTGCTTAGGATACTTATTAAGTGGTCCAAGAAAATTGCCTAATAATGAAAACGCCCATGCATTTTGACCTTATGTGCGATTGTATTTATAAGCTTATTCTAGCCTCTTATTTTCTGAAATTATATCTTTAAAAAATGTGTATTATTTTCTTATATGCTTTTGTTATCTGATTTCAACGCTAAAAGTTTATTATAAAAAATGACATTTTTTTGATATGTAATTTTCTTTTATTTTTAGGATTTAAATTTGAAAATAACGTTTACTACGCCCTAATAATAATAATAATAATAATAAATAACAAGTCAGAACTACT
Organism: Dalechampia spathulata; assembly: GCA_948192965.1. Taxonomy (NCBI): domain Eukaryota; kingdom Viridiplantae; phylum Streptophyta; class Magnoliopsida; order Malpighiales; family Euphorbiaceae; genus Dalechampia; species Dalechampia spathulata. The sequence goes on along the minus strand of CANYBF011336932.1, from coordinate 9,556 downwards.
TGAAGGAAACCTTATTATTTCTTACACAAATTGTACCACAAAATCATATGATCGTATGATATGCGGTGATGGTAGTTTCTTCATTTGAGAACACTCATAGTTCCTGAAAGAAACACGAGACAAAAGCTCTACAATTTTCTAGACATTGCATGATGAACAAGTTGTATACTTTTTTTATATCGAAATTTAAATTTTTTAAATATTTATAAAAAAAGAATTATTTCTATTCGAGTTCAAAAATCTTTCATTTCTCGAATTCCTCCGACTCATAATTACACCAATTCCGTAGCCGGAGATTGAGAAGCCTCCCACGAGGAAAGAAGCTTGTACCTCCTCTCACACACTAAGAACCCTAGCAGCTCCTTCCTCTCCTTTCTTCTCTTTCATTTTCCCCCTAATCCTGTCCTTTTTCCATCACACTCCACTTCCTTTCTGCTCCCGTTCCCTCCATTAGCCCCTCATTCTGCTACCACTTTCCATTCCAGCATCACCTTGCCTTGCACGTTTCATGGAGCTATCCATTCTTGTATGGCAAATCATTTGTATTTTGTGAAGTTTTTTCAAGATCCCATTATTCTCGTACATAATAGTATATAATTTAATTATTCAAGAATGGAAAAAATTATATTCAACAACAGCATTAATTATATTATACGGAAGAAGATGAAGAAATTCGGCGTGAACGATAACGAATTATTTGTCCAAGAACAAATATATATTAATTTAACAAAAAAGCTTGCGGAGGATTCATGCAATTAAAGAGAAAAGGAAAAGGAAAAGGAAATTGAAGATGGGGCTGAGACGTGGGGATAAGAGCCCCTTTTGTTTGAATATTCCTACAGTACCACGTGAGTATGCGCCAGCCGATGTTACTCCCTGTCTCTCCCTTATTAACTCTCTATTTCATATTACAGCCGCCCTGATGCCATTAGCTTTAGGGTGTGTAAAGGTAGTTCTAAATACATGAATATAATCATTAAATATATGGTGCAATGCCATCATTATCAGGGATGAATATTAATTACTCAATTAATCAAAACAAATATTTAATAATATTATATCAATTATAAACAAAAGATTTTTACAAATCTATCCACAATAATAAATTTTTTTAAAATTTTTCAAAAATAACATTTTCTGTTAAACAATTTGTAAAAATAATATTTCAAAATTTCACTGTGTGTACTTTGTCTACTTTAGTTTTTTTTAAATATTTACTTTAAATTCATTTCAAATTTATTTAAAATAAAAATTTATGATTTTTATAAAATAAAACTATAAGTTTTATAAAACTGTAAAAAAAAACATGATTTTATTATAAAAAATAAAATAAAATAGGTTATTTTGATGATAATAGAATATTCATGCTATCCAGAAGAAGAAGGAAGGAGGGAAGAGAAGTCGTTTTCTTGGGTGCGCAGAAAGGTTCTTGTTAGGGTTTTGGGGCATCAAAAGCCGAAAGCTAACATGCTAAAAGCCAAGTGTTAGGCATGGATGCTTTTGACACCTCTCCTCTTTCTGCTGCCTTGATAAGATATATTTTAGGCATATGTTTATACATTATTCCATGTCTCATATTAATTTTATTTAACAATAAATGTATTATTTTGGGAATCTAATTTCCCTACAAGTGTTCCAATAAGAATTAATTTATTCTTCCAACGCTTATGAATAAGTCAATTACCTCTTTTTAATCTTCTTCCATTCCTTCCTCCTCCACTTCGAGATTTCGTTCCATTAATTCCACCAATCAAGATTCAACAGTTTAAAATATTTTATATTAAATAATATTTTTCTATGTAATTTTTTACTTTTTAATTAATCAAATTTATTTTCTTCTTAAAATTTCATGATTTTTCATTTATTTATTTATTATATTTAATATATCAAGATGTTTATGATTTCAAATTTTAGAATATAACATCATTATTCAAACTATGATAATAAGATAATAAATACTTATTACAAAAAAACATTATTTATTTTAATAAAAATTTTAGTAAAAATAAAAATATTATAATTTTATTTTTTTTTCTTTGAATCTGTATAACTGTAGAAGTGTAAGAGTCCATTATTTATTTTCTATCACCATAAATTTTTTTTAAAAAATATTTATTTAAATTCAATCTTGAATTCCATATGTAAAAAAAATAAATTAGTATGATACAAATATAATTTAACATCTATAATCATTCGTTCCTAAACAATATATTAATTTTTTTATTGATTTACAATAAGATTTGAGATGAACTTGTATAGTATAATTCTTCCATATTATCATCTCCCCTTGCAAAAGGAAATAAAAACCCAAAAAGAGGAATTCTTGGAAATGGTACAAAACCCACTAACCGAAAAGAAAAGAACCATTCAAGAAAAAAAGGAGAAGAAGAAAAGAAAGAAAATGATGCATTAAAAAGAATCTTTGCCCCTACCATACCAAAACTTTATCCTCCATTATATGTATAGATCATGTGTGTATAGAAGCTTTCTAATCCTCCTTTTGATTGATTGAAAAAGGTTATATGACAAAAGGCAGACATGTAACAGAATATACATGTCTTTTTCTTCAACAAAAATTACATCATCTCTATCTTTCTACTACATTAACATGAAGTTGATCAACGTTTTATGCCCTAATGATATGTCCTTTTTTAATCATTGAAATCCTAAATGAATTACAAATCCAAACGGGTAAGATGACAAAAGCTAATAATTGCCTTTACATATTATATAAAAAGACCTTGTTTTCCGCTTTCATGTCTCCTCTTAGTGCAAAATGGGCCTTCATATTTCTTGCTTCTTTTCAGAAACCCTTAAAGAAAATTGTGCAAACTTTGGCTCTTAATGCCTGCATCATCCTCATACCACTGCCTTCAACTAATCTTTGAAAATGATAATGCATTATTATTTTTAGCTCCATGATTCTTGAATCCCTTCTGGAAATTCTCATGAAAGCAATCCTTGTTTATGCCAGATTGCTTTCTTCTACTGCCAACTTACATGTCTGGTCCAGTCCATGCGGAGTTGATTATCGTCATCGATCATCGATCAGTGTAATCCATAACTATATATATATTCATCCCTGCGATATGGCTTTCGAGATACCCATTGGAGATTATCACAATCCAAGAAGGATGTAGTAGACTAGAGTAATTGGTAAAGCTATCAACATTCCGAAGATAACCCTGAAGATAAAATTTAGAAAATAATTCAATGTAATGATCTGTGCATGCTTTTTTTTTTTAATTATTATATTGCTCTTTTTTTTTTTTTAGTACTTACGCGGTGCTAAGAATGGCTGGATGGACATTGTATTCTTTGGCAAACACAAACGGAACAATTCCTTGTGGCAGAGCAGCCTGCAACGTAACATTCCAGTAAGGTAAATTTAACGGTAGGAGATGGGGGAAAACAGCTAGTTGATTATGAAAGTGGCTTCCACCTGAACAATAGCGATGTGGAGGAGGGTACCCCGCAGGCCAATAGCGATGGAAGCTGCTGCCATCACTGCTGGACCAGTTAGGAATCGAACCGCCATTGCAAACGTGGCCACTGAGTTTCCACATGCAATCATCTTGGGTTGTAACGCCATAAAAATACCTTCAATAAATTCACCACAGCAACTCAACTCATTACACTTGTCTTCGTTCATCAAAATCCGTTAATCTGTAGATTAATCTGTGTTCATTTTTAAGACTTTCACCATATAAATAGGTGGGCAGGTACAACAACTGATGATCCCCACCGACCTAGGACCACCTAGGACCACGAAGGAATCTGGTCCCATATGTCGGGTGGTCAATCTATTACGTAGTCCAAAAGACAGAACCACTTCTTTTGATTTTCTTTAGATCGTACCAACAGAATTGGATGGCTCTGAGCTGTGCTATGTTCATACCCTCTTCACTAGCAAACCATCCACGCATACCAACCTTCGTTGATCCCCCCTCTACACTATGTTAGGGTCAACAAATTCGTCTTCTTGTTCATATTTTATTTTACATATAAATTAAGAAACTCTTATGTTTTACTTTATTTTTCTAAATTAATTATACTTATGTATAGTTGGAAGTCAAAATGGGATTAAAATACTAGAAGAAGAAGAAAAAGGAAACTATGACCACTCACCTAAACTGAACATAGCCATTCCAAGACCAGCATCAGACAGTATAGAGATTGACTTCTCTATTATTTTAGGCATAGCCACATGCCACCTGTAATTAATCATTAACACTAATGTCAATAGTAGTTGAAAATTTTGAAGATCAATTATACCCAAATGGATAATGTTGAAGTCTTTTTTATGTAAGTAAATTGATTATAAAACAATGGTATCTCTTACCGGAATGCAATCAAGGACCAGGTCAAGCCAATAAGACTGGAGTATGTGTTCGGATTCCTAATAAGTTTGCGCCAAACCATTATTAGTATTAGACGGGTCATCACACTTGCCGGTGGCATGTGTTTGTTGACGCCGGTTTCTGATGTTCCGGCAACTTTTGAGTGGCTTTCAGCGGCTGAGCTCGACCCCACTTTATTAAGCCCAATGGGCCCATCCTTTTCTCTATCGGCATCTTCTCCGTCTCCTTTATCAGGAATACCCAAGTTTTCACCAGGGAAGTCACCTGCATGTCCAGTTGCTTTCACATTTCATACCAAAATTAAGCGAAAATTGCTAAGAAAACATGCAGACAGTATTATTAATTGTTCAGTAATCAGTCTTAACTTGATGCCTGCAGAAAGAAAATCGATTTAAGCAAAGAAAAGAAAGAGGGAAATTAGAAAATGATACCTTTCGATTCCCCATTTTGAGCGTGGTCAGCTACCAGCATCCTGATCTCTTTGGCACCCTGATCGGACCGGCCTGATTGCTGAGCCGCTCCGGCATCATTCCCAACGAATGCTTCAGATGCTGGAGACGCACTTGAGCTCCATACGAACATGTGCAGCTCTTTAGCATCATGGTTTGCTTTGTTATTCTGATTCTGATGATCCTGATTATTCTTGGAGTCTTTTGTAGATGAAAACTCAGGATTCGGAGCTGGATAATTAGAAGAAGGCACAGTCTGCGCTGGGTAAAACCCGAATCTTGGCGAAGAAACTGCTGGCAAAGGAGCAGAATTTTCTTCGAAATCAGCCGGACCGAAATTCGATAGTCTTCCTCCAGGAAAACCAATCATATTATAAAAGTCACAGGTGTTGAAGTTCGACCCTCTTGGAGTAGGATTTCGCGACGAGCTGAGACTGTAAATCTCAGCACCTGTAAGATTAGAAGGGCGAGGTGTGAATGCAGAAAAAGAACCGCTCGGTCCTAAAGATCTTCTCGAAGCATTCGATTTCCTTACAGTTACATGTAATTTTCCATCGTCGCCAATCTCAGCGTCAGTTTCCAGGAAATCATTACCGTCCAAGGAAACGACGTCAGAATCTACTTTAAACGACACAATAGAAGCCGCAGTTTCAGGGAATTGCTCCATTATCAACAATTTAGCACCTCTGTACTCGAACAGAAACAACAAAAGCGTGTACCAAATAATACACTGTAAAACCACGACCTGAACCATGAGGCTACCGGCGTACGGATTGTACATGGCGATGAGAAGAGGAATGCCCATGACTAGAGTATTGGGCTGGGTTGACAATGAGAAAATAGTAATCAACCATTCCAAGCTTCCATTTTTAGTGAAATTAACCCAGAAACCAAGAGCGACCAACATTATAATCTTTTGAAGTGTATCCGCAGCGATAAACTTGAAATTCATATCGTAAGGATTATTAGTGGAGATGAAATGGAAGGATAAGAGAGGAACAGCAAAAATCGCGACAAACCGGTTGATACCAGAACATTGATCTGGGCTAAAAATTTTCCACCATCGTACAGAACCGTAGGCTAAGATCATAGCGACATATAAAGGAACCACCGCAGTTAACACGGTGTAGAGATCATTCCAGGTGATCATTATTGAGGGGTTTTTCTTCCAGGGAAGGGAAATGGGAAAACCCGTCAAGTAACGAAGAAAAGAAGAGAGAAGGGAAGAAAAGAAGGGTTTTTCTTTGTGAAGAAGCAGAGAGGACGTAGTTATATAGGAGAGGAAGAAGAAGAGTGGTGTAGAAGTAAGAGAGATAAGAGCGTGAGAAGTCAGTGTCAGGGAAATTTGTAGGTAAATTAATGGGAGTGGGAATTAGATATTGAGATGATTTGATTTAGTAATATTTTATTAATACTGTTTGTATAATGACTTTTTAGAATGCATGAATATAATTGTAATGTCTACTCAAACTTAGTAGTTTTCGATTCCTGTCGCTTTTTCCTATTTATTTTCTTTTATTTCTTTTTTCTCCATTTTATGATTATTATCGACTAACATTTTTCTAAATTAATAAAATTAATTCATTCAACATATTTATAATCAGCATTTATTAACTTGGTATTTTATTTTAAGATATATCTCAAAAACTTAATTTATCTCATTATTATAATCATTGATTCCGCCCAACAAGGCCTTAAAGGTTGATTCATTGACTTAAATATTATTATTATCAAACATTTTAACTTCGAATCAATATTTAAACATCTAAATATTAACAATTAATAATTAACAATTAAACACTATTAAAACAACTAGTAGCTACTAAAACAATTAATGACTACTATAATCATTAATTTTGTTAAACAAAGTTCTATATTGTTAAATATAAATCAAATCAATTAATATATTAATTTTATAAGATTTTAAAATGTGAATATTTCATTAAATGAATGTATTTTAAAATATAGACATATAAAAATACATCATTTAGTTTAAAGTATTTATAAGTTTAATAAGATAAATAATATATTAAAGTATATAAATATTAAAAATAAAATATTTTTGAAATACAATGATATCTTAAATTTCATAAAAATGAAATATTTCAATTATGTGATGTTTCATAAAATATACATATTTTATTCTAAATTTTACAAATCAAATAAAATATTTTATAATATATACATTTATGAAATACAATAAAATATTTAGTTATGGATAACTTAAACCAAACAAGTCTATATAACCATATCTAAGTGGATGTATCTATATAATTTGAATTTGTATTTCATTGAAAAAGAAAATCTCATTTAATATTATATATATATATATATATTAAGAAAATTAATGAATATTTATTTTTTATTCTATTTTTTAATTATTTCTATTAATTACATTCCACTGTATAATTTTTATATTAAAAATTATAAAATCTTAATAATTGAAAGATATTATTGATATTAAATTATTAATTCCTATTGGAAAACAGAAAGAGCTTCTGTTTGATGGGTAAAAAGTTGTCCATGTGGACTTGCATGGAGAATGATTTATGGCTGTTTATGAAGAAGTGACATAATATCGTTAATACAGTTAATTAACTTTTTTAATGAAAATTAATTAATAAAAATAAAAAATAATCACTGGAGGCCTTTAACAAGTGGCATGAGATTGTAACTCCGTAGTTATATTGTTCTATAACTACACTTAAAGGTAGATGATTACTTGGATAAATTAGAAGAGTTTAATTATCATTTATCTCCGTTCAAATAATTAGAAATTTTGAATTTAAATTCTGATATTTTCTTATATTTTATTTTATAATATTTAAATAATTGTGAAATTGTTAAAAACAAAATTATGCATGTATTGTAAACTCTAGAAGATACTGTAGAATGGGGTTGATCTCTTGCAAAGACAAAATTAGGGGTTGGCAGAACTAGGGTGCATGTTTTTCTAATTTGAATATATATATATATATATATATATATATATATATATATGTATTTATGATGAACAAAATTATTTAACAATCTTGAATTTCTTTATATTCAAATTCAAACTAGTTATTTTCATTATTTGATTATTTTTATAGAATCAGTTTTTATAATAATCTTATATTAAAGATCAGACAGATATAAAAATAATAATAATTAAGGCATGGATGAGAAGTCAAGATGAAGAGGATAGTTCAGTTGATGAAAGAATATATGGTCAAACATGATAAAAAAAAAAAAAGAAGAAGAAGAAGAAAGAATAGAAATATTTAGAAGAAAGAAGGAGGATGCATGCATTTGAGCATATGATAATAATGTAAGCATGGTGTTTGGGTCATATGTGTGTTTAATTTTAATAGCACGTCTTATTCTTCTTGACCCTTTGGGAGGACAAACTTCTCTGTCATTCTTACGTGTAAGCAAAAAGTTATTCCTTATTACTTCCCCTACTAAGATTATACCCTATTTCTTCCTGTTTTATTACAGATATTCTCTCCTTTGAAATCATGATTGAATTTGCTGCCACTTCTTGAATAATTTCACCACCTCATTTTAGGGTCATTTGCATATTTGATTGCTTCGATGCACATAGCCTATTCAAATCATCACCATCATAGAAATGATTGTGATTTACTGTAAATGAAGGAGTAATCCATCAACAAAGAAACAGTAGGAATTGCCCATCTTATCCATGCAATCTTGTCACTGAAAACCTTAACAATAATTATTAACCAAAGTTTACAATTCAAACCCTAAATTTTCTAAAAATAATGAGCCATCAATTAAATTATTTTAATTTGCTATTGATTTTTAATTTAAGAAAACATGATATATATTATTATTAATTGAGCAGATATATATATATATATATATATATACTTATACACGTAGTATTTATTGCAGATTGAATTTAAAGTGATATTATATATCAAAATAGTAATTTTAATAATGTTAATTATAACTCAAATGGAGTTAAGTGGTGGGCACTTCAACTGAAAAGTCTATAGTTAAAACAAACTACATTTATTATCAATCAACTTGGATTAATCTTCGATCAAATCAATCTCAACGAATTAATTTTTTTCGATCTATATTAATTTTCTTTTACAATTTAATATCATACTATTTTTCCAACAATGAATTCAAACCTTTTCGCTCAATTACATTTTTGAGTTCTAAATCATTTAAAAGTCAAAATGCACAATTTTTTTTACAATTGTAATAAATTTTCAAATCCTTTATACATAGAAACAATAGATTATATATATATATATATATATATATATATATTTGCACACACACATCATTTTTATTGTTCAGCAATCCCAAGATACTTACTTGCACTACAAAAAAGATGTTAAATAGCTACGGAATTTAGCTACGGAATTATTCCGTCGCTAAATAGAGACGGAATAGTTACAAAATAGCTACGGATCAAGAAAATAGCGACGGAATTAATTCCGTAGCTAAATCCGTCACTATTTGGCTACGGAATTAATTCCGTAGCTAAATCCGTCACTATTTGGATACGAAATTAATTCTGTAGCTAAATCCGTCACTATTTTACTACGGAATTAATTCCGTAGCTAAAATCCGTCACTATTATGTATATATATAATTTTAATATATATATATATATATAATTGCATATATAGTTTATAATTTATATAATAGATATATATATAATTGTATATATATTTTATAATGCATATAAATATAATTAGTATTAAAAATTATAAATAATATATAAAT
>CANYBF011336846.1:0-35644 GCA_948192965.1 Dalechampia spathulata | reverse complement strand
TTCATCTGATAAAATCACTGTTCACCTGAGAGCAGACTGAATTCCTGCGAGTTGCGGTACGGCCGTACGCCCATGTGGTACGCCCGTACGCACTCAAGGCTCTCAATTCCCTGTTTCCTCTCTGTCTCGTACGACCGTACGCCCTATATGTACGCCCGTACCACTTCCTAAACTCACATAACTTGCCTATTTGGCAAGCTTAACTCTTCCCTACACAACCCCAACCTGTCTAGCAACCCTGCAACACTTTAAAACACAATCCTAAGCACAATAACAAGCCGTCCCTCATCCGACCGAGAAGACACGCTTCCTAACGAGGTGACGTCACACAGTCAAGCATCTAAACACATTCATTGCCACATGAATACACATATATTCATTCATATACATTCATACACATACCAATACATTCACATATACACATGCACCTAAAGATACATGCACATACATCCCTAGGTATCTCTATACGTATAACTCCTAGGGTCTCTATCGTGGGTGTAACATGATGATTATGATTATGATTATGAAAATGATGCTTTATAAGCTTTTCTAGAAAAGTATGAATAATTGGTCAAGAAACATAAGTCTCTTAGAAGTAAACATGTATATATTTCTAAAAAGAAAAATGATTTGCAAAAAGAATTTGACTCTTATAAAATAAAGCTTGAAAATGTTGAAAAGGAAAACAAAGTTTTGAAAGATGAAAATGCTAAGATTTTGAAAGAAAAGGATTTACTAAAAGACAATCTTTCAAGGTTTAAACAAGGTGGTGTTAAGATTAATTCCATTTTAAAACATTAAAAACTTAGTGGTAACAAAGAAGGTATTGGTTTTAACCAAAACTCTTCCTACACCTCTAAAGGAACCATTTTTATAAAGGCATCTACCTCCACACAAAAACTAAAGGATTTCAAAAAGAAAAATGCTCATTGTAAGACCAATAGAATGCATACCAATAAGGTGCATCATTGTTCATGTTCATGCAATAATGGCCATTTTCATGAATCTAAGAAGAATAATGTGCATAATCATTTTAGATTTAGGAATGTCATATGTCACTATTATAATAGGAAAGGACATACAACCAATAGATGTTTCATTAGAAAAATGCATTAGAATGATGATGATTTGTATGCCTCTAACCCCCAAGGACCCAAATACATTTGAGTACCTAAAAAGAGATAAATGTATTTGTTTTGATAGGTTTGCTTAAGATCCAAGATTAGTGCAAATAAATAGTACCTCGATAATGGATGCTCAAGGCATATTACCAGTAATGCAAGCCTCTTCTTTAACCTTGAAAAATGGGATGGTGGCAATGTCACATTTAGAGATAATGTCAAAGGTAAAGTGGTTGGAATTGGTAAGATTGGTAAGGAATCCAACTTTTCCATTAATAAAGTATTGATGGTTGAAAGGTTAAAGCATAACTTATTGAGTATAAGCTAACTTTATGATAATGGTTATAAGGTTATCTTTGATCCTAAGGGATGCTTTGTTCATAGAATATATAATAATAAACTAGTCTTTCAAAGTGATAGGATAGAAAATGTTTATATCATTGATTTAAAATATATTATTAACAAAAATTTTAAGTGTCTTGTTTCTATAAGTGAGGACTCTTGGCTTTGGCATAGAAGGCTTGGACATGCTAGCTTTGAAAGCATTGTCGATCTTGAGAAGGATGAACACGTTATAGGACTTCCAAAGATCAAATTTGTTAAGGACAAGGTGTATGAAGCTTGCCAAATGGGAAAATCGGTAAAATCCTCATTTAAGGTAAAGAACAAGGTAACTTCTACAAAACCTCTTCAATTACTTCACATGAATTTATTTGGACCAACTAGGGTTGCTAACTTAGGTGGCATGCATTATGCACTTATTATTGTTGATGATTACTCTAAGTTTACTTAGATTTCTTTTATAGCTCATAAAGATGATGCATTCAATGCTTTTCAATCATTAACTAAGAGAATGCAAAATGAAAATGGATATTACATTTCCTCAATAAGGAGTGATCATGGAAAAGAATTTTAAAATGAAAGTTTAACACATTTTATGACTTACATGGTATTCATTATAATTTTTCATCTCCTAGAACTCCTCAACAAAATAGGGAAGTTGAAAGGAAAAATCAAACTCTTTGCAATATAGCACATACAATGCTTAATGAGTATCAATTACCATCTTACTTTTGGGCCGAAGCAGTCAATACCGCTTACTATGTCTTAAATCGAGTTCATTTAAGATCAATCTTGAATAAAACACCTTATGAGATATGGAATGGTAGAAAACCAAGGATTTCTTACTTTAGAGTATTTGGTTGCAAGTGTTATATTTTGAACACCAAGGATAATCTTGGTAAATTTAATCCTAAAACTAATGAGGGTTTATTCCTAGGCTATGCTACATCTAGTAAATCATATAGGGTGTTCAATAAAAGATCTTTAGTTATTGAGGAATCAATGCATATTATTTTTGATGAGACTAACTCTCTTGGTCTAAGAAAGGACATTGTTGATGATGATGTAGGAATTCTATTGGAACAAGGAGAAGGACATGAGAATCAACAAGAAGCTATTTCAATGGATGTTGAAAAAGAAGAGATAAATGACCTTCCTCCTCACCTTGCTACAACTCAAATTGAGCATGATGTACCAAAAGAGTGGCAATTTCCTAAGGGACACTCCAACGAGCAAATCATAGGTGAAACATCCAAAAGGGTAACTACTCGTTCTAAGTTCAAAGATATTTATAACAATCTTACTTTTATTTCTCAAATTGAGCCAAAGAATGTTAATGAAGCCTTGAATGATGAAATTTGGGTGCTTGCCATACAAGATGAACTAAATCAATTTGAAAGGAATAGGATGTGGACTTTAGTGCCTAAGCCTAAAAATGCATCTGTTATAGGAACTAGATGGGTGTATAGGAATAAGCTAGATGAGGATGGTGCCATTCTTAGAAATAAGGCTAGGTTAGTTGCACAAGGCTATAGTCAAGAAGAAGGTATAGATTTTGATGAAACTTTTACACCAGTAGCTAGGTTAGAAGCTATTATGATGTTATTAGCATATGCATCACATATGAATTTTAAATTGTTTCAAATGGATGTGGAAAGTGCTTTTCTCAATGGTTTTATTGATGAAGAAGTATTTGTTGCACAACATCCTGGTTTTGAAAATTTCAACTTTCCAAAAAATGTTTTCAAACTGGTCTTAAATAAGCCCCTAGAGCTTGGTATGAGACATTAAGCAATTTGTTAATTGATAATGGTTTTGAAAAAGGTAAAGCAAACTCAACACTCTTCATTAAGAATCATAAGCATGACATTTTACTTATATAAATTTATGTTTATGATATCATATTCGATGCTACTAATGAAGATTTGTGCAAGGAATTTTCCAAGTGTATGCAGGAAGAATTTGAGATGAGCATGACGAGAGAATTGAAGTACTTCTTGGGACTTCAAGACAAGCAATGCAAAGATGGAATCTTAATCAACCAATTCAAGTACACTCAAGAGATGCTGAAGAAATTCAGATTAGAAGATGCTAAAGCTAGCAAGACTCCAATGAGCACTACCATAAAGCTTTCTTTGGATGAATGTGGCAAACATGTAGATCAAAAGAAATATAGAGGTATGATAGGTAGTTTGCTCTATCTAACTACTTCTAAGCCAGATATAATGCTTGTTGTATGTATATGTGCTAGATTTCAAGCATCTCCTAGAGAATCTCATTTGAGTGCTGTGAAAAGAATTTTCAAATACTTAATTGGAACAATGCATTATGGCTTGTGGTATGCTAAGAATGATTCCTTTGACTTGATTTCTTTTTCTGATGCTGACTTTACTGACAATGTGTTAGATAGGAAAAGTACTTTAGGTACTTATCATTTCTTAAGAACTTGTTTGGTTTCTTGGTTTAGCAAGAAATAAAATTGTGTGTCATTGTCTACTGTTGAAGTTGAGTATATATCCGTAGGTTGTTGTTATGCTCAAGTGTTATGGATTCAACAACAATTGAGGGATTACAATGTTTGTGTGTCTTGCACTTCTATTAAATATGATAACACTAGTGCTATAAACTTGTCTAAGAATCCTATATAGCATGCTAGGACTAAACACATAGACATTAGGCATCATTTCTTGCGTGATAATGTTCAAAAAGGGAAGGTTGTATTAGAATTTGTTATTACAACTCACCAACTTGACGATATTTTCACCAACTCCCTTAGTGAAGAACGTTTAAATGTCATCAAACATGAGCTAGGGATGATAGATGGATCATTTTTGAAGTAGGTATGATTGATGGACTTTGGGAAGTTTTAGAAAATTACCCAAAACTCTTCAAAATTTTCTGAATTTTTAGGTTGGTACGGCTAAACACCATTTGGTATGTCTGTACGCTTCAAAACTTCAAAAATCTAGTTTTTACTAAATGTTTCATACAATCGTACGTAATAATGGTACGTCCGTACATGAATCAAGCAATTTTTTAAGTGTTTAATAGGGTTGTACGCTATCTGGTACCCCCATATATCATAAAACGTCAAAATTTCAATCTTTTTACAGAAACAATGGTATGGTCGTACAAGCATTTCATACACCCGTACCACTCAAAATTTCAAAATTAAAATTTTAGAAAATGCCTTCGTACGGTCGTACGCTCAAGGCTATATGCCCATATGCTTAAGGTCATATGCCTGTATGCGATAGCATTTTCTTCAATTTTTCAAGCTTTTCAGGTCGGTACGCCCATACGCATAGGTGGTACGCCCGTACATGACTCCAAAACCCTAATTTAAATCACTTTTTCTCGCAGCCATCGATTACTATTTTTCGATTTCTCTCTCAAATCTTTACCAAATTCACTCAAATCAGTCCCAAATTACTCCAAATCACATTACCCATACTCCTACTCTTGATTTTTGGTTTGATTCTTCACGAATTCCAGGTTTTCACTTTGGATTTTTATTGTTTTATTCAGTTTTTATTTCATTTTTCTTTTATATTTTTGAGCCATTTTTAGTCACTTTTAAACATAGGTTCTTTAGAGTAAGGTACTTAGGATTATGTTGTTGTATTGTGGTTAGGTTTGAATTTTATAGATTTTTGTGTAGGTTCAATTTTTTATGTTTTTCAAAATTCTGTCGAATTTTTGAAAAACTCTGTTTTTGTCAAAATTTTTGATTTTTTAGTACGTCAGCTCTAGAGTCGCATGGTGGCTTCTCGTCTCAAGGTAGAGGCAGGACCAAATGCACTATCCCTCCCGATTCCAACCCTCGGGCTAATTCTCCTACTTTGGCTATACACTAATCCATTCTAAGTGAAAGTTTTCTCTCATTCTCATTTTATGTGTCAATCTACTCTCCACCAGGTTGGATTGGAGGCTGACATTGTACAATTTTTTGCCAATATAGATTGGTCAAATTTTGCATTTTTAGATAATTATTACATCCAGTCTGTCGCACTCGAGTTCTTATAGTCTTTCAGACTCGATGTGTCATGTGACTGTTCCTTTTGCCTTTTTGCAAACTTTATACTCTCACTTCTTCAGAATTTGATGCTCTTTTTGCTTTCTCCACTCATGATATTACTAATGCCAAATTTGTAGTCTTCGATCGTAATGAATTCTAGAGAGATATCACACTCGATACTCCCTTCCGTCCTTCGAGACTTAAATCCTCCTATCTTAAGTCTCCAGCACTTTACTACTGTCATCGACTGATCACCTATTTGATATTCGGGCGATCAGAGTCAAATGATACTGTTACAGACCCTAACCTAATTTTCCTTTACTCTATGGTCATAGACACCCCCATTCAATTTGGGTGCTGGTTTTAGACCTCTTTTCATGAGGTCAACGTTCAGAAACAGCCTAGCAGGGCTATTCTTTTCGGACCTATTATTCATTATCTCTGCCAATAGCTGTATGCTTTTCCTACTTCTCTTCCTACTCCTGGATTGAAAGGTCTTCATCTTGATCTGTCATTCATCGATCATTCTAGGCTCCTTGATCATACTCCTCCTTTTAAGTACGTCCTTCACACTGAGTACATCGCACGATGACTCGAGCATCTTTTATCATTAGGTCTTCCCAATGACACTATGGCTCTATATGGACATAGACCTGTTGCTGTCTGTCGGCACATGCAAGTGCCTCTTCTTGATGACACACTTGTATAGTGGCTTGATCCTTCTAATCCATCTACTGTTACTGCCACACGTCAGGTGACTTTGAGCCATAAATGCCAACGGTATTCTCAGGGTGAATCTTCCTCTATTATTGTTCCTGATCTAGCTCCTTTTGCTACACCTGATCCAGCTACTGTTGCTGCTTCTCCTTCGATTGCTGAGTTGATCACCCAACAGTTTGCTGCACTTACCACTCGTCTTGATCATCTTGATACCATTGAGCACCATATTGATTCTATTGATCAGTGCTTGGATCAGCACATCACTGAGACCCAGGAGTTCCAGGTGACCACAGTTGCTGCTCTACAGTCCATCAGTCTCTTGTTAGATCTATTTATCCCTCCTCCTAGTCTGCAGTGATTGCTTTTGATGTTGTTAAAGGGGGAGATGTGTTGGATGGATGATAGATTAATTTTATTAGTTTTGTTGACTTTCATTATATTTTTTTATTTTTTAGTTTACTTTGAGCATTGTATTCATTTTATCTTATTATATATGATATTTGATTATTGCTCTGATTTATTTTTGATTGTATTACTCTGATTATGTCTTTTCTCCTTTGTGCTTAATTGGTTATTGATAATTGATTGCATTAATTCTAAAATAAAGAGAGAGATTTTCAAATCAAAAGTTTTTGATTATGTTTTTGTAAATTGAACTTAAATTGATTACCAACATCAAAAAAGAGGAGATTTTCAAATCAAAAGTTTTTGATTATGTTTTTGTAAATTGAATTTAAATTGATTGCCAACATCAAAAAGGAAGAGATTGTTAGACCCAGGATTTTGATATATGTATTTTTTTTAAATCAATTTAAGTTAATTTCAAGTTAAAGTATGATTTTTACGGGCGTACCACTACTTTGTACTGAGTGGTATGGCCATATTGTTGACCATATCAAGTGAATTTGACTTTACTGTGTTCGGTACAGGCATACCAGATTTAGTATGGGCGTACCAAGGAGTGGTACGACCATACCAAGCATTCTGCCTATATTTGAAAAGTTCTAGTAGCTTTGGTATGAGTGTACCCATGGATGGTACGGGCATACCAAATGTTATGAAAAGTTCCAGTAGCTTTGGTACGGCGTACCTAGCTTACCGCGTGTTTTATGTATTATTGCTTTTAAATCGGTATGGGTGTATAAGTATCTGTACGGTTGTACGCGTATCTGTAGAAAGTTTTTAAAAGCTTTCTAATGGATCTATTTTAGAAGATTGACATTGCTATTACATTTTTAACGGCTATTTTCTTTGTGCAAAGCTTCCATACTACTGTGAATTTCATTAACAAGTAAGTTAACTTGTTGAAAACTAAATCTTATGTTGTATACTCTCATTGTACTTAGTTTTCACAACCTAAGTTTCTTTGTGTTGTAATCTTGAATTGGTGTGTGATTAATGTATTGGGCATTATCTTGTAAGTAAGAGTTGATTCTGTGAGATTACTATTGTTGTAAAGGTTTGAGTGTGAGCCTCAAAACATTGAAGTTTTGGATTCAATTGTAGAATCCTTTGTTGTATTGATTGATTAGTTTAGTGGAATCCTAAGTGAAATACTTAGGAAAAGTGGACGTAGGCAAAGAGTTGACTGAACCACTGTAAACTGAGCGTGTGTGTTGTCATACTTCCGTAGGATTTTCAGTTTTGTATCAATGTTTAAATTCAACTAATCACATTATTAAAGTTGCATTGATTATTGCTGGCATTTTATTGAGATGATTAAGAAAAATAAAACAATAAAAATGATTTCCAAAAATTTTATACCTTCTTCCACACTAATTGTTTTAATGCTTACTTGCAACATGTTTTAAGAAATGATGTTATAAAAAAATGTTGATTTTAAAAAGGACAATTATGAATTAACATAATCTTAATAAGAATAAATAATATATAGTTTAATATATATATACACACATATATTATTATTAACGTTTTGAGATTATAGGTTAATTATGATTATATTCCTTCTTTTTATAATTAATTAAAATATTTTTATATTTTAATTATATTTATTGCTAAACCTTTTTAAAAGTTTTAGCTTCTATTTTAAACTTTAAAGTAAATCTATATTTTTAAATAATAATAGGAGGTAAAAAATAAACTATGGGTAATGAATTTGATTTAAAAAAGAATTTATTCAAAAATTAGAGAGATTAGAATATGAAAAAATATAATCAAATCTAGCAAAATAAAAAATTAATCACATCAAGATTAATAACTAATCATCTAAGCATTAATGAAAATTTAGTTTTTTTTTTAATATCTTGATAGAGTATAGCTTATGAAAAAAGGATGCAACCATAATTAAATATTAGTTTGAAGAGATTCTTAACAATTTATCAATATCTTTTTAACAACATTTCATAATCTAAACACAAAACTAAAATATAAAAATATTTTCATTAAGTTTAAAAAATGTAATAATCAGATTTCAATTTACATTAATCAATTCTCTGATTCTATCTATGCATTTAGATGGAGTAGGCTTATGAAAATAATACAAGTTATCAAAAGCAATAAAGAAATAAAGAAGAATAATACAGACAGACAGACGTTATCAAAAGCAATGACTTCGTTATTTAAATATCTCAAATTTAAATTATGAAATTATATGTATTTTTGGTCTGGCAGTTGGATACAGACTTGTTCTCCAGCAGCATCATAATAGTCAGTTGACTTCATACCAACCCCCCATTTGAAAGTTTCAACTCCATTCATAAATTTGTTTGAGTTTTCTAGTTATATTTCTAAATACTACAATAAGCTTAAAATTATTTGATATTATTGTTCCATTTTTAACTAATTCATTAATTAATAAAAATTTGATTCTTAAATTTAATCATGAATCCATCTCAAACTAAATATAAATTTTTTAATTTAAGAGATATATAATTTATAATATAAATATATAAAATATCTTTATTCTATTTATTACTATAAAATTATTGTTTTGATGAAATATTATAATTTTATTATTATGTTTTTTATATTTTTAAATAAAATAATAAATAATTTATTTTATAATTTATATTTATTAAATTTGTTCAAATTTACAATATATGATGAAATTTAAAAGGCTCAATTAGAGCCTCAAACCAATAATAAATAAATTAAATTTTTAATAAATAGAAGTTCACTTAATTCAATTTATTAAACATCTATTTTTATCTAATAATTATGAATCTATACATAAACTCTTCTTTTATACATAAAAGTTGTTGGAGAGGAGAGTGCATATTTATTTATTTTACATTTTAAAATTTTTTAAATTTAAATACATTTTTAAAAAGTAGTACTACAATTTATTGTTTTTTTTTAAAAAAAATTTCAGTATTTTATAAATATTAAAATCATGTTTAATTATCTATATAATATAATTAATTAAGTAACATAATACAATGGACTTTTTATTATATTCTATTACATTATATTATTTAATAAATAATATGATAAGTTATAATTATTACTAAATTACTATATTTGATTAATAAAATATAACGTAATGAATTTTAATGAAAAAAAGAGATAAATAGGATTAAATATATATTCTTGAATGAACTGTAATAAAAAAAATATATTATATTATATTTTAGATATATACATTTATTTATAATATAATATATTAATTATATATATTACTTAAATATTATATAAATAATCATTCAAACATATTCTAACATGTTTATTAATTAAATGTTTACAAACTCATATTAATATAAAAATGTTTGGTTCGCATATTAATATTAGGGAACTTTTCAAGAATAAATTTATAAAATAGTAATAGGTCTACTATTTCTCTCAAGAGTTCTAAAAAGTAAAAACTTTTTTTTTTTGGTTCGGAAAACACGTTTTCACGGTGACGAAGGGCCCCTTAAAGCAGGCAAAAGGACAGGTATGACCGGAGAGCAAAAGGGCAAAAAAGAAGGATATTATATATATATACACTTGAAATTGAAATGAGTCCATGGATTTGAATTCAACAGGTACAAGGTCTCCATTTTGCTCTGTTAAATCTCTATCAGATTAAAAACCCATCTCCAAAATCCTTGCCTTGATAAAACCCAGATCTCAATTTCTTTCATCCTGATCACAATTTCGTTCGTTTTGATCGATCGTTAACCTCCTCTGGTTTCAAAGCTCTGTTCCTTTTCGTTTTTCTACCTCAGGCAATAAGAAGTCATGTTGTTGACTTCTTTGTTCAGGAATCAGACCTGAAAGCTTTATTATTTTGCTTATTTATATTCTTGTTTCTTTGCAATTTCTTGTTCTGATGGATGGTATTTTCCTTTTATGGTTGAGTTGATGAATTTTGGAGTTGTTTTCCAAGGCAACGGAATCCCATAATTCTTCCAACTTTGAAGGGAAAATTTTGTCTATTTCTCGGTTCTTTTTTGAAATTGATGGTCTCTATATACATATCTAGTTTTTAGACCTTTGAGTACCTTCTCTAATTTTCTATTCAGTTCCCTCTGTTTTCTTTGTTTCTGCATCCACCACACCCTTTTAAAAATTGTTCATTAAATTCCACCATGAGAATTGCGAAAGATAGAATCAGGTTCAATGTAGGAGGCAGAATTTTTGAAACAACATCAACAACACTGGCTATTGCAGGAAGAAATTCATTTTTTGGTGCATTCTTTGACGACAACTGGTGTTTAAAGCAGTCGATCATTCATGACAATAATCCGAATGATGAATTTTTTATCGATAGAAACCCTGAATGTTTCAGTGTCCTTCTTGATCTTCTTCGAACTGGTGATCTTCACGTACCTTCTCATGTCCCTGAAAGAATGCTGTACAAAGAGGCTGCCTTTTATGGTCTTTTAGACCATGTAAGATCAGCCAAATGGGGGCCATTTGATGGAAATAGGCTCCGGCATTCCCGGTCAGTCACTGGCAGGGCACCAGGGGATGGCACGGCCATTCGTGCCGGTCCGGATGGTGGTTGTTGTGTAGCTCATGGTAGTGTGGTTCATGTGTATGATTGGATGATGGAAGAGCACCCACCTATCAACCTTGATTATCAAAGAGTCAATGACGTTGGTTGGCTTGATTCTGAGAATGTGATTGTTAGTGCTTGTGAAAGATTAGGCCGTGGAGATGGTGGTATGGGATTGTTTAGTAAAAGTACTGGGGAGCTGAGGTATAAGTTTCAAGTGTGCCATGAAAATCAGTTTAAAAGCTATACAGCTGGAGCTTTGAGTACTAGTTCTTCTGATTATAGGATATTCAGTAGCTGTAAAGGGAGGAGTAATGAGTATGGCATTGGAGTTTGGGATCAAATTACTGGTAAACAGATAGATTTCTTTTACGAAACTCCTGGTTGGTCATTGGGTGATGCTGATAAATTGCAATGGTTGAATGGAAGCAATTGTCTTTTGGTTGCTACCTTATTTCCTAGAAAGGACAATTGTTACATTAGCTTGTTGGATTTTAGACAAAAGAGGATGGTTTGGACATGGTCCGATATGGGTGCTCCGATAACTGTGGATGAAAAGCGAGTTCGAGATGCCATAGCTATGGAGGATAGTAGTGCTGTTTGTGTTGTGAATGAGTACGAAGATTTGGGGTTTATGGATTTGAGGATAAGTGGAGGGAGTGTAAGGTGGAGCTCAAGGAGTCGATTGATGAAGGGAAAGCTACCTGATGAGCCTTGTTATCCCAAACTGGCATTACATGAAGGGCAGTTGTTTTCATCCATGGATGATTGCATTTCTGTGTTTTGTGGCCCTGACTGGGTTCTAACATCCAGGCTTCGACGAAGTTATGGAGGCTCAATTTGTGATTTTTCAATCGGCGGGGATCGACTCTTTGCACTTCACAGCGAGGAAAATGTCTTTGACATATGGGAGACTTCACCTCCTCCAATTATATGATCCATTCAGCTTATACATGGTGTGCTTGGTTTTGCTTGCAGTTCATATATGTTTCCTTGCAAATCTCATACGAGTTTTTTTCTACATTTTCCCTTGTAGTTCGTAGAAGATAGAAGATAAATTTATGGTTAAATCTTATAGGTTACCATAGATAGAAGATAAAGTTATGTGTTTTGTGTGTATATATAGCTTATAACTTCTGTTTAACTAATCTACAGCAATGAGCTTGTATGGGGGTTTGCCCATTCTCACTGAAATCCAACTCGTCATTACTGCAGATAGGGGAAAACAGTCTTAGCTTAGTATGGGGGTTACGTGTACAACTGCTGAGAAAGTTTTGGTTTATTGAATGCAACGTTATGCCACATTGTTAGTCCTACTGCACAAGTTTATGATAAATAAATCTTGGTTGCTTCGTGGAAGATGCATACTATTGCACGTTGTGGTTCTTTTCCTAGTCTCTTTATTGTATTTCTTCATGACTGCTTCTCTTTCCCATTCTTTTGCTCTTTTGACATCCTGCCGGTTACTTTGACAAAGCTTGATTCTTGGCCAGAGGGCAATGCCATCTCTCATGAGATTTCATCGAAACATTGAGATATGAAAAATCGTTGTTTATGGCGATGGCATGTGAACAGTTTCAACTGCTACACTGCTTTATTAGATAATGGTATATATTAATACCAAGTTTTACTCGTCGCATAAATTATGTTATATGCTATTCTTTCTTCTGTGGGTATGCCAAGGAAAGTAAACTCTGCATGAATCATTTGTTTTTAATTTATTTGAAAAAATGGCTCTTAATATGTGTCAGTTTTAAATTGATTCTCAAACCTTCTTTTCTTTATATAGTGGGGACTAATCCCCATGACTTTTCACTTTTCTTTTAGCAATTCCCAAGCTTTATCTTTTTCTTTTCCTTCTTTCATCTTCCCATAGACTAACCTAATTTCAAAATTCCCGTCTCTCCTTTCATCTGAAGCCTAATTCTAGTTTTATAGATTAATATTAAAATTTAAAATATTATTTAAATTTTTAAAATTAAATCACCAATTAATGATGAATTAAAATTTTTTAAAAAATAAAACTGAAAATAATATTTAAAATAACATGGAAGAAGTATTTAAAAACAAACAATTTAAAAATGTCAAGTAAGATAAAATTAAATATTAAATATTAAAATTTTAAATATTAAATAAGTATCAGAATTCTTAAGTGTTAAATATATAAATTATTTAATAAATTTAATTACCATAAAGTCTATAAAAATTTATTAATTTTATATGTTTAATCCTTAAATTTTTATTATTTTTTATTTAATGATATAAAACTATTTTTATAAAAAACATTGGAATATAAATATCTCAACATGTTAAAGTTAATTTTTTAATTAGAAAAAAATAGTATTTTATAATAATCTCATATTTTTTATATAACTTTATAAAAATAATAGTATTTTTCAGAAACAATGTACTTTATATGAATATCTTTTGAAATAATAAATTTTCACTTCGAATACATTTTAAATAAGATGTAAAATAAATTTAAAGTTATTTTTATAAATTATTTAAAAATCATTATTTTGAAAAATATTAATGATTTAAAAAACTTTTCATCGTTTTCAAAAAAAATCAGTTTATTAAGAAGGCTTAGCATGAATTGATTCAAGTGAATTACTCGAATGAATATATTTATAGTTGACCTATCATTAACAATAGCTTATTAATGAATCAATTAAATGTTGAAGGAAGTCTTTATGCAAATAACAAACATTTATGAAAGACACAGAAACTTGTGCCAGCAGCTGAGTCAGTGTTTGCTGACAGATGCCTCGCCCTTGTCGCCGGAAACTTTTACCCTTTCTTCGGAAAGAGGATTCCCTTATTTTAATTTTCTTTCTTATTTTAACAGTCAATTATCCGAGGAATCCACAAAGTGAGTTTTCTTTTTACCTTTAACTGTTCAAGAACTATTATGCGGATTTTCTTTCTTTTTCTTGATGTATCAAGTCGAGAAAAATAATCTCTCTTGCGGGTATAATATAATATGTATATTGATTCACTACATGATGGAGATCAATAGCTATAATACTGCATCATCGAATTTGATATACTTTATTTTATCAGATTTGGTATTTATTTCATTTAAATACGTACAATTTATATCGATATATCTAAGATATACATTATTTAAATGAGTTAAAAGTATGTAGTAGAATGGTAAACTGCTTTTTGTTAAAAATCAAGATCATCTAATCATTATACCGGAAACAATAATTAACATGAAACATAGATAACAATATATTGCAACGTGACAAGGAAGTATAAACCAGAAAAGAAAAATGGAAAAACCCAACCAGACAAAGTCCTCATTTATCATATGATCTTTCAAATATATTGTAATCTAGTAACAAAAATCTGCTGTTAACTTCCAACTTCTTATATATATATAAATATATGCAAGTAAATAAGAGGGCTCAGGTAGATGTAAAAGAATAGGAATTGCAAAGCAGAATTGACTTGAGGATGATGATGGGTAAGAAGTAAGCAAAAGGTTGTAGAACCAGAACGAGTCATCAAGTAGAAGCGTAATCAGGCAGGCATCACTCTTTTCAGGAATGTGATCGGTTGAGAATCTCCAGGTGCAAGCTTATCAAAAGCAATGTAGTTTTCTTCCTTATCATAAACATGACACACTGTCATTATCGTCTTCATCAATTGCCAATTCCACGTCGCCTCGTTTAGATACTGATACAAGCATGGATTTAGTATGAATACCATTAAACACATTTGAATCGTTATGCATGCTTGCTGCTAACAAGTTGAAATGTTGTTATATAAACAAAACTGATTGATTCCTTGTTTGCTCTTATTGAAACTATAGTCGCAAGGGAATTGAGTTGAGCTAGCTTAAGCTTACTTGATTATTGTTGAACTGAGTTTGAGTATCTAAATCTATTTTGTCACGTTTTAAGAGCTCAACTGAGCCTAAACAAGCTCAATGAATCTAAAATTATTAAATAGTTAGCAAGAATACATAACAAATTAATGGGAAAAAATTAAATCACAATTCAAACAACTATTTATCAAATTAATAGAAAAAATTATATTTCAATCCAAAAAAAAAACTAGTTTTTATTAAAATATATCAAAAATTTAGATTTAGAATACCAATTGGAGGACTAAGTTAACTTGATCATACCTTTCCCCAGTTCTCTTGAATAGATTTATGAGCTGCCGGTAGATTATAGCTTGGAATCCTTGAAGAAATGTGGTGTGGAATGTGGACATTGATATTATGACATAAGACCTCGATCCTGCAAATTAGACAGTCATGAGTTTTCTTTTGGACTCGTCTAACCTGGTAATAAGGAATGCATCGTGCCGAACAGTAACTGCATAAAGGAGGATCTCCATGGCAGACATAACAGATTTTGAGCAAGCCAAATATGTCATTCCAAGCATTCTGCATTTCTACTATTTGTTGACATTATGCAGAAAAGTGCTAAACACGGTCTCTGGGCTTAAATGCTTCAAGGTGAACGTAGCAGGAATCAATACGTTCTTTTGCAAGGATAATAAGAAAACTAAAGAGGCTTCTACAATCTGAAAGGGGTCAAACTCACCATCTGATCCATAGATAACTGATATCTAGACGTATAAATCTAAAATAATATGACGTATTAGTTTATATCTATACTTTTATCTATAGAAAGCCCATATCTTTATCTAGTACAACTATATACACTTGGAAAAAGAACTACATTGATATCTAGAAATTAAGATTTGGTTCCTTTCCAAAATTCGAGAAATTTAATGAAAGATTACATCTTTGTGTTATTTATTATGCTTATTAAAATTTAACCAAGGACGGTCTAGACAATTTATAATGTCTTTTAATGGGATCAAGACTTTTAAATCATTTTCTTATTGTCCATACAAAAGAGGTATGTAATACTTAAAAGTGGGATGTAGGGAATAGAAAGAAATATATTCCTATCATACAACTGGGTGTCATAGAATACATCTAATTCTAGTCCACACCGGCACGTTCTAGAATATATCACAATTCTATGCCAATCAAAGACCAGAAGTTGGTAGAAAATAGACACCATTAAAGCAGAAAGAAATATTACCAGCGAGGATAATCGCAATGAACTGTTCCATTAAGCTGAGCTTGAGCTGCATTCCACTCATCCGAAGATTTAAAAGGAATGTGAGGAGCTGTGTGATGCACCATAGTGAAGGTGCTCATCTGTAAAATATAAGAATAAGATATAATAAAAGTTAGATGAAAGTAAAACAAATGATTACTAAGTCATACAACTGCATGACCCACAACTAAACTAAGAAGCTCTGCAGAACTCGGAACTTTATGATGGGCTAAAACATGTATTTATTATATTAAAGTTCCAGTAA
This sequence comes from Dalechampia spathulata, assembly GCA_948192965.1. Lineage (NCBI taxonomy): Eukaryota > Viridiplantae > Streptophyta > Magnoliopsida > Malpighiales > Euphorbiaceae > Dalechampia > Dalechampia spathulata. The sequence continues at coordinate 19,149 of CANYBF011336846.1, read as the reverse complement.
TATGAACAACTTAAAGTTACACTCAAACACATATCTTTAATCCCTCAAACTATCCTGATTTTTCTAATACGTTCCTGAACTTTTATAATGTTGTATTGAGCCCCCTATACATCACCGGACCTTTTGCAATAGAAGCTCAATACAACAATAACAAAAGCTTAGGGACCCAATAAAAGAAAAAAAGACAGTTCGAGAACTCAAAAATGAATTATTTTTAGTAATTAAGATAATGTACAGCTAGATAATAGTCCAGGGTTTGAATACAACAGAATCAGAATTAAAAGATTTAATTTAATAAGAAAATCGTGATAGTTCGGTGCTTGACAATGTATTTTCCCAATGTTTATGTTTAATTACATTCTCCAGCATTAAACATGAGTACTCTTTACTGTTTGAAACGGATTGTTAACATAGAATGATGGATATTATACCATATGAAAGTGAATCCATATATTCCAGGTCACAACTTCATGCTACATGACTACATTTAGAGGTGCACTAACATTATAAAGTGTAACAAACAACACAACCACAACAAAGATTGAACAAGCCTACGTTTGAAATTGATAAGCATTCTATCTGACAATTTAACCAGTAAAGCATTACCCAAAAGTGATAGCCCAACCATGGCATCAGCCAGAATTTGATCCATCCCATAATCCCTGTTTTATAGATGATCAATGGCCATCCGATCGCCAAAAATGCAAAAACACATGCCAGACTTATTTTCACTCTTTCAACTTCGTTGGATCTGAACTTTTTCAAGTCAAAATGCCAGATCAACCTGTTTTTGAGATCCTCATTAGTAGTGTAAAGAAATGCTAAACAATGTTCAAAATTTGCAAGCTATAAGATGCAGAAGAATCGACAGAGTTCCAAAACACTGTTCTCTGATTACAGTATACATATTGTAATTCTCAATATATATAATTATTAGATCACTCCGTGGCAACATACCAATGAGCTATAGACATCCAAGGCCTAAACGGGCCATATCCATAAATAATCGCCTTGCGCAGAAGAGGAGATGAATCAAATTCGTCTTTCCAAACAGGGTGCCATGCTGTATCCTCAACCAACCTGTAAATAAGATCAACTGATAATTCAGAAGCTCAAACAAAAGCAAGCATCTAACATAGGCAGAAAACCTGAATGATTTAATTTTTAGTACATATGGATTATCCCGCATGACAAGTTTAAAGATACATAAATGAGTTTATAAGGCAGGGGCCGCAAAATCTCCTCTATATAGTGTGAATATGAACTTTATGAACCAGCATGTAAGCATACTTGTAACATCCTTTATTCTATTGGCTTTATAAATTTGGGATAGGAGGCAATTCAGGTTTACTGATCTGATTCAATTTGTCTAGATAACAAGTTTAAGGTAGATATGAATCCAACGTGCTAAAAATTCAAATTCAAACTTGAACATGACAAAGTTACTACATGTGAACCATGACTAATAATTGAGTGACATAGTTGATCCAAAATAAACAGGTAAATTGCTATGATAGGAGTAAATAATGGTCGTATAAATGGGTTATGTGGGTTAGCCTAAACCCGCCAATTTGGTGTTGTGTTTGCAGGTCATGTCTTGCCACCCCTAATTTGGGCACCCTAATAAAACATTCCTCTATAGTATCCAAGGATGCAGCCAAGTAACTGTACGATGACGAGAACATGAAATTATATATTACTCTCTACAGAAATAAAGAGAAAAACAGGAAGGTCTTACAGACATGTTTGTTTTTGCGTGATGCCTATCATGCTTAAATCTCCATGGCTCGTATGGGTATATTAGAGGCAGAAAGGCCAGAGTTCCCACAATATCTTCCACTAATTTGTTCTTTGAAAATGACTTGTGCGCACAATCATGTCCTATGACAAAGAACTTTGTAAAGGTACAATAAGAAAAAAGAAAGAGAAAGGAATGTCAAGATGGGTATTTATACAGTAATACTCTCAAAAAATAACATAAACAAGATCATCTCTTGTAAGGTAGCATAGAGGAAACATGTGAAGAGAAACCAACCCCAGTGATAGCAGTCCCTGTCCATGCCCAAGCAAGAGGAAGTAGGTACCATGGAGCCTTTGAAATCATATAAAGGCCTAGTGTATATGAAGTTATTGATATTAAAACTGTCTTCCACGCTTTCATGTCATCAATCTCGAACACCTTACAACCAAAATTTGTAAATGAAGGTAAAGAACAAAAGACATTAGTATCCAATTTTAGTTTTTTATTTTTCTGGTTCATCGGCATCAGCCTTGTTGAAAATTGAAACAAAAAAGTGCGCCAAATATTTGTGCTATGTGAAATGATAATAGAAAAATGATACTTGCATATGTATCATGGATGCCAAGATGGAAAAATCCTGGACCATTAGACATAATCTGTTGTATATTCTACCTTTTTCGGCAGAGAATCTATGATATCTTTTAGCGTAACATTTTCTGGAAGTGGCTCTCCGATTTGCCTGAAGCCATAACTGTCTGCTAGCTGCTTTCTGTAAGCAGCACTGTCTGCTGAAGACGGTGCAACTGGAGTGGCCACAGCTTGTACAGATTTGGTTTTTTTGAAGTGAATAAAACAATTGTTATGTTTCTGTCCCTGGAATAGAAGCCTGTCCCAAGATAATTTATGGATCCCTGGTTGTCAGAAAAAGACTGGTCAGGAGGATTCACTGTTTGAAGATACAAAGATGGACACCAAATATCACACAAGCCAGGTCATTAAGCCAATATGGTATTACAGCCAATATGGTATTACATTAATGTACTATTTATAAAAGTGAAGTCAAAGAATCTCAAAAAGTTTAATTATTGGAAAGGAAGTTAACGAAGTCATAATCCTGAGTTCATTCTGGCATCACTGAAATTTCATAATTCATGGGATTAACACAACCATGAAAGCTATCTATTAAGTTTACACTTCATCAAAAATGGAAGTATCATACACAACGTTTGAAATTTCAGGATCACAGCACATTTACGTGGAAAAATGCTATGTATCCCAAGACTTTCGCCCCAACATACTTCTTGATTTTATTTGTCCAGGCCTTTTTACAAAGGTGTGTGGTCTTATTATATTAAGAAAATCAACTAATATTATATGTAGCATAATTCACATTTACTTAACAATTCACAAAAGGGGGAGTCCAAATAGCACCTTGATCAGCTGGACTGACAGGTGCCACCATACCATATGCTTATTTGTGAGGGTTTTCTAACAGTTTTCAATCTATTTGCAACCTTAACAAAGTTAAAAACAGGTAACCCGAGTCCATTAAACAGTAAAATTTCAGAAATTGCCTTTTTTTTACAACGTCATTGGCATGTTGAACTTGCAATGCAACTAAGCAACAGCACCATAGATAACTCAGAACTAGAGAAATGCATCAAATTGGTAAAACCAATGTCCCGTTTGGGTCCAAATAGAAGAAATTGAAAAAAGAAGCAGTACCCACAGAAACTTCAAAAGAAAAAGGAGACGTCAAAGTTCAAGCCAAGTCGCAAAGATGTGAAGAGATAGAGAGAAGTAACAGTACCTATAGAATTACGGGTCACAACCTTTTGACTCGGAATTGGCCTTGATTGAGGACCCTGACCACCAAAATCCATAAAAATCAACAAGAAGAAAACAGAAAAGATTGAATCTTTAGCATGTATACAATCAAAAAGATAAAGAGAGGTAAACTACAACTATACCATGAAGAGGAAAACAGAATTTGCAAGTCTGCAAGCCATTGAACACACCAAGGCTCTATCTGGCAAAAAGAAACTATTTCTTTTTTAATCACCCACTTACTGGGAGCACAGGCCAGAAAGAGAGAGAGAGGATATAGTTTCCTCTACTCTCTTGCTTATAAAGGAAAGAGAATGAGGGTAGAGTTTATATATGGTAATGCTAAGTTGTGGTGTGGATAGGCTCTAAGGGGAGGGTTTGGCTGGCAGCCATTAGTTGGACTGGTTTTGGCTGTTGTCAGCAATTGGGTGTTGCCTATCGTACTAATTCCCCATTCGTGGCTCTGCTTGCCTTTCCGTCCATCGCTAGCTTTCTCGCGCTTTGGATTGGTCAAATCTCACTTTTCCGTCCTACTTGCAATTCGTTGCTATGACATGAATATGAACATAGGGGATTCAAATGGTCGGCATTACTTTTAAAAATAACAAAAAAATATATTAAATAATAAATTATGAAAAAATGTTGAATAGGTTTCACTTACCATTGATTAAAGTGGAATTGCATTAATTAGATAATAATTAAGAATTAAATAAATATGATTTCATGAGTTTAAATATAATTAAGAGGTTTAGGATAGAAAAATAGGATAAATATACATGATAAATATGTACTTAATTGTAATCCTAAACATTTTAAAACAAAAGACATAAATATCCCTTTAATGTTAATCTAAACTATGGATGTACCTTCAACAGTTTTTCTTTGTTTTTTCAATTAAGCTTCAATTAGGGGTATCTGTCTTGGAATGTGTTTGTGTTTGTGTTTGAGTCAAGTGCTTATAAGTTGATATTATTATTATTATTAAATATTAAATATTTTATTTTATTTTAATATATTTTCATGAATTATTTTTTATAAATTTCATAACATGATATGAAATTAAATTATCTTTTGATTTAATTTGAATGAAATTTAAATTTAATTATAATATAAAATTAAATATATATGATTTATATAATAAAATAGCTAATATTCTTATTAGTCATTTTGGTGATAATTTTACTTCTAAATCATTTTTTACCAACTACATCATAACTTATTAGCTATTTATAGATTTTTTTAATTAAACACTTAACTTATAAAATTTTTCATTACTTAAAAATTAAAATTAACTTATAAACACATCATATTTGTAAATTAAATTAATTTTCATCCATCTAAAATCATTAGCTCTCTTTAATTTTGATAAAAAGGGAAAATGTAGAAATAATCCGTTAGCGTTTATTTTCAAGTAAAAATAAACTATTAATGGTTTTTGTTTTTAAACTTTTAACTTTAGACTTATATTTTTTAATCAATTTATTTTAAATTAATATTAAGGATCATAAAATTTCACTATTTTAATTATATGTTAAATATAATAAGTTGACTACTAATCATAATAAAATGCATTTATATTTATGTTTAAAATTGTAATACCTAATATTATATATTTGCCTTTGATTGTTAAATATAGACAAATAGGAGAAAAAAGAAAAATAATATAATATATGCAATACTTATATTACAAAATGGTTAATAGATGAGAGGGATATTTGTTCTAAATTTAATATATATCATATTTTAATGAATTTTATGTCAACATTGTTGCTTATAATTTCTTATTCAACATATACAAAAATAGTAAAATATTAATACATCTTGACTTATCTTAAAACATTTAATATAAAAAATAAAATTATTTTTTTTTGAAATTTTACTTTTAGATTTATGATAAAATTTGAAATAAAAAATTTTATGTAAAAATAATTAAAATTTAAAAATTATTTAGAAATTAAATAAAAATTAAATAAATGAAAATTTAATTATTTGACCGTTTGATAAATTTAACTTCTTTTTTTTATTTATTTTATCTTCGTTTGACTTCTAAAAAAATTTCTAACTTTTAAATTTCATATATTCAAAATAAAACTAAATTTTGACCCTTGTTTGCATAAATATAATATATTAGTTACCATTACGGTCCCTTGCTTTTAAATGAACTTGCATTAAAAGCAGGGATATTTATAAAAATACATAAATTTTTATTTTATATTTTTAAAATCTAATATCAAAAACTTTTTTTCAAGTCTATCTAATTTTTTTTAAAACTAAAATATTTTAAATTTTTTTTAAAATACCCATTTTTCATCAATATCTGATCATATTATGATCTTTTCTTCAATTTCTCATATCTCATTTTTTGTCATCTATTTTATCTTAATCTTTTTTTTTCTTTCATCTCATTCTCTTTTTCACTCTCATTTTCTTTTCTTCATCTTCCATCTTACTTTTCTTCTTCTTCTTCTTTTCTTCTTCTTGTAACTCAAACTTAATCATTAAATTATTTTATGTGACTAATTTAACATTATAAATAATGTATCATTTACGTTTGTTGAATAACGATTTGAATTAGACTTATTTAAATTAAGTTATATCTCATAACATCTAAACAATCAAAGTAAAATATGACATAAAAATATGATGATGTTATGTGTTTAATATGGATTCCACACTCGTCTTACTTTGCCTATACCATTTTTCAATGCATTTATCTTTTCAAAACAATGCACATTTTACAAGAGCTATTGTCATTTTCTGGTTATTACATGCCATAATTTCAAGATTAGTCCAATTACTTAAATCTTTCAATACAAGACAGCAAAACAACATTGGAATTATGATTTTAGTAGCAGTGGAAGTAAGGGTCGAATCCCACAAAGACGATTTCAACTCACTTAATTCTTTACGTTTAAAAATAAATGAGATGAATCGAAAAGTAATTAAAACAAACGAAGAAACAAAATAAAATAAATTTGAGAAAATCAATAAAAAGTAATTCTCCCAACCGAAAGCATCAAGTATTCATTAATTGAATATGATCATTGATTCAATAATAGTCCAAAGGCAATAATGACACTAAGCTGGTTATAGTTTGTCGAGCAAGTCTCGCACACCCCAATCTTCCCTTATTTGTAAGACGCCATGAAACAAGCTCTATGAAACGCCTCTAATCCCAGGATAGGCAAGGTGGAAATAGATTCTCACTAAATCGTCCTGAACTTGCAGTAGGAATTAGGAAGACCCGACTCTAGTTAACAATTGTGACCTAGCATCCCTCATGTTCAAACTAGATCCTGCTTTACCATTCCAGCAAGTCGAGTGACTTTTCCGTATCAAACAACCTGCTTAGCTATATGCTAAAAATTAGAAACATGCAATAAGCCTTATTTACATGCATTAGGAACAACAATGGTTCTATGAGACTCAGAATTAGAGATAATAGTGCTTTGCTAATGGAATTAGGATCACTTAGATCTCACATAATCATTTAATGAATGCCTTGAATTGCTTCCAATTAGGAAAAACAATCGCCTAGCCTAGCATCATTGGCGAGTTAAACATAAAGTAAAAATAAAAGAAATAAAAACTAAAATCAATTTAAAATAATAAAACCGAACTAGCAATACTAGAATAAATATTCAGAACCAAAAATTAGGAACCCCCTCTACATAGGAACATACTCCTATTTATAGAAGGCAAAATAAAATAATTAAAATAATAAAAATAAATAATTAATTATCCTAATCTTCAGATAAAAGAGTTTGAATTGTTCCCAATCACTTTTTCACTTAGCTTAAGGAGATTAAGTGTAAGTAAAACTCTTCCTCGTCCAATCTCCAAAACTGGCCAAGTGTTGTCATTTTGGTGTCCCTTATGCCCGTAAGCCTTATCAGCTTCCAGCTCGCAGGTGTTTGAGTTCAACTCAACTTCTTCTTCCTTCAACTCTCCAAAATGCAGCTCTGTCAGGTCGTTTCTCGCAGTCTTATACTCGCAAGTGGTGTCCCAAAACTCCAAAATCCAAATAAGCTCTAAAAACTCCCAATTAAGCATGTTTTCCTAAAACTCACCGTTTTGACTTGCAAAATACAAAATGTATGCAAGTCAACTATTCTAACAAATAAATTATGTTAAAATGGATGGTTTGTGGGCATAAAACATGACATTTTGAGGCTCGATCATTGATATAGAGGATGACGAGGATGATGATAAGTCTGAAGATGAGTCATTCTTTCCTTGAGATGCGGTTTTACTTTTACTGATGATTCTGATAAAGTGGGCTTTACTGTCTGTGATATTGATGGAAGAGATTCAGCTGCCTTTATACAAATTGCTTTATAATCTTTGATAGTTTGGGAAGTGCTAGTAAGGCTTGGCAATTCGCCTTTTGTGCTTAGAATGTATTATCTATTGTCTTTACTAATGAAGCATTTCTATGAAGATACCATTCTTTTACAGTATGGTCAAATGTGTTATTTTGAACGCATTCCACCATTTTACTTTATGTTTCTTTATATGTATTTGTATATTGGTCCCTCTTTGATATGATAAGTTAAAAGTACCATTGGTATACCCATGGAATATAAAAGGTCATATATAATAGGAGTAATGGAGGGTATTTTTTTATTTGATATAGATGGTTGAAAATGAGTTTTAAAGGATTGATAAGCTGTTGTAACATCTGGTGATAGCATACTTTCAATATTTCCAATTTTATACCACCATTCTAAGAACCATATAGGTGTATATTGGTGTTTTAAGGTAATATCAAAGTATATCAGCCAAGAGTGAGTATACGAAGGGTTTTGAATACATAGGACTTTTAACCAGGCATCGATATAGTCTCAGTAATTATATTAAATGATTATGGTTTTATATGAAAAGAAACTTGTTGCAAATTTTACGGGTTGAAATAAGGGGTGTTTCCAATCAAAACGATGTAAAATCCTTCTTATCTTTATTGATGAATACAAAATTATATCTTTATCCTTTTAGTCAAAATTATGTTTTATAATAACAGAATCAGTTTCTTGTAAAATAACAAAATAATATTCTTGAGGTTTAGGAAAATTTATTGGTTTAAAAAATCAATTTTCTGGATATACAGATTTTACAATATTCCATAGATCATTTGACATACTATTTTCTACAATAAATTTAGTATCTAAAATGTTTTTATGAAACCATTGAGATTTTTTAGGGAAATTTGATGATATCATCTGAATAGGTTGATTCACTTTTACCAAAGGTTTTAAATTAATTTGAGATAGGGTTTTAGAAGATGAAGATTCTCCTATCTCAGGTTTTACAAAAGGGATAATAGTTTTACTTGCAGATTTTTGCCTTATAGCCATACTGGACATAGCTTGGACTGCTTCTGGAGATTGGGCGAATTGACCCACCCAAGTCTTTAGAAGCTGTACTTTAGTTTCTTCATCTTCTTGGTTGATATCAGCCCATGAATTTATCAATTTAGATCTTGGCTTTATAATATCTTCTAAATGGTCAGAAAGAGCTTTAGGTGTGGAACTAGTTTTAGAAGAAGATGAGCTAGATCTTTATTTTTATTGGCTTTCTTCTTTTTAGTCTCCATTTTTTCTATAGAGAAATTCTCGTGTTAAAAAATTAGGAATATTATTATTCTTACCTTTAATATACTCTATATTAAAATCAAAAATACTTAATATAGCTTGTCATTGTGCAAAAATATGTTTTGATGCAAGGTTTCTAACATCTTTTTGCAAAACTTCTTTTATAGATTTACAATCAATTCGTAATAAAAATTTTTGATTTAACAAATCATACTGGAATTTAGAAATAGATAAGACAATACTTAAAATTTCTTTTTTAATTGTAGAATAATTTACTTGAGTAGGATTCCCATGTCCTGATGTAAATTGTATAATACATTCTTTGTCATCTTTAACTTACTTTAAAATACCTCTATATCCTATATCTGAAGCATCAGTTTTTACAATTTTATAGGCTAAAGGATCTGGTATATACAAATAAGGTATAGTTTTTACTAAGACTTTAATCTGTTGGATAACAACAATATGTGTTTTATTCCATGGTTCAAGATTCTTTTTTAATCAACCATGTAAAGGTTTTATTATTTTATTTAAGTTTGGATAAAAATCTATAACATAATTTAGACATCTTCAAAATCATTGTAACTAGGCTTTATTTGTTATTTCATCAGAAAATTTCTCTCCAAAAGATAAATTTCTTTTTATTGGTTCTATAATACCTTGAAATGTATTATGACCTAGAAATCTAAATTTAGTTTGGAATAAAGTCATTTTAGTTTTGCTTAAAACTAACCCACTCCTTTTAATAATCATATAAAATGTTTTAAATGTTTAAAATGTTCTTCTATATTATTGCTGAAGATTAAGACATCATATATATAAACAACACAAAATTTTATACAAGGATTAAAAATGTCATTCATTATACGTTGAAATTCAAAGGATGCATTTTTTAAGCCAAAAGGCATAATGTTCCATTCATATTGTCCAAAAGGGATAGAAAAAGTAATTTTATATCTATCTTTAAGGTGTATTTGTATTTGCCAAAATTCAGACTTCATATCAAATTTAGAAAATACACTTGCATTATATAATCTCTTTAATGAATCTTTTTTATTTGGTATACGGTACTTAATCCATTTTAAAGCTTTATTTAGTGGTTTATAATTTATTACTAATCTAGGTTCTCCTCTCTCTATTTCTAAGGCTTTATTCATATAAAATGCTCACAAGACCAAAGACTCCTAGGTTTACGAATTAGATTTTTTACTTCTAAATCAGTTATTTATTTTTGTACAAAATTCTATCATATCTGAAAATATTTGTACAGGTCTAGCTTTAGTTGTTATATCTTTTTCATTAAAATTATCTTCATAAGGTAGGCCAATCATATGTTGTTTTCTATCCTAAAAAGTATTTGGGAGATCAGAACATAGTTCTTTTTCAATATAATCTTTTAATTGATTTATCCTTGTTTTAACTAAGTCTAAATCTAATTGTTTATTTATTCTTTATGTATTTAAATTATCTTTTAAATTTTTAAGATGTTCTGTTTTGGCTTTAATAATAGAATTTATTTCTAAGTCATGAACCATATAAGATTGTAGTAAATTAAGACTTTTCTTCTTAGCTTTCTCTATAAAAGAGAATTCTACTCTTTTATTTTTAATTTTAAATCTTATACCATTTTCTGTTATACTATATGGTGTAATAAGACTCATAAAAGATATTCCTAAAATTATCATTTGATGTATATTTTTTGTTAGTATAAATACAGTTTTTAATTCTAAATTATTATTTATAATAGAAGCATCGATTTTTCCTATTATTTGTAATTGAGTTTTATTAGTTGTAGTTAACTTCTCACTAGTATCTTTACAAAATCTATTAGGTACTAAACTTGATTTTATACAATTTAAATAAGCTCCAGTATCAAATAATGTTATAGTGTCTATAATATAATCTAATAAAAATTCTAACTTTATAGATATTAAATATTTACAAGAAGTTATTTCATGCAACACGTTTATGAAATTTTAATCTTTATCTATTATACTAATATTATTATTTTCTTCATTTGAAATATCTTCAAAAGAATTATCTGTTTCTAATTTACTTTGTTTATTTGTTAGAGTTTGAATAATTTTTGAGTCTCTTTGTTGTTTAATTTTTAATTCTTTTAATTCTATTTTTATTTCTTTTATTTATTTTTGTAAATCTTATATTGTTGGTCTTGTTTTCACTTGTTTATTTTTATTTAATATTGTTGTTAAATCATAGGTTTATTTTTTGATACACGATTTTTCATTTATTCTAATACTATTATCATTAAAATCATCCAAAATTTTATTTAGAAATTTTCTTTCATTTTAGGATCTTCTATATGTTTAATTAATTCTTATAAAGATTCATGATGTTTAGTTAATACATTTAGTGTTTTATTACTAGACTCTAAAGTATCATTATTTATTTCATCAATTTGATTGCTCTTTTCATCCATGTCATATAAAGTTTCATTTTCTGATTCTAAATATAACTCATAGATTTTATTTAATACAGATTCATTTAAGCTTAATTCGTATAATTTTTTATTAAATTTACAAAATCTAGATGTTTGCCCTTTTTTGCCATAATTATAACATTCTAGGTCTTTATAATTTTTATAAGTTGTATTTTTCTTAAAATATTTCTTATTACTAGGTATTCTATATTTATTATCTTAGTTTTTCCATAGTAATTATTTTTATTAAATTTCTTTTTATAATATTTGTAACATCCATAAATAGGGGCTAGAAGAATGAGCGTGAAAATGCCTAAGTCATGAACCAATTGAAAATAAAATGGAAATAAATCATATGCAAATCTCGATGTTCATACGAGCATACCAATTATGGTATAGGCGTACCGTATGTTGGGTTATGAGAACTAAAAGTTACCAAAGCAATCATACGAGCATACAGCTTATTTGGTACGGGCGTACTGAGCATTCAACATAAATTTACGAATGGTGATTTACATAATGGTACAAGTGTACAGGTGGTGGTATGGCCGTACGTACATTATGATTCCCTTTTATTTGGTTAAAAACCAATAAAAACAGAATAGGGAAAAAGGGGTAAATGGAAGGGGGAAGAAGGAAACTCATAACCAAGTACGTTATAGGCCATTTTTCATGATTTCTATTCAAGAAATTCATAGCAATAGATATAGTTGTTGATTCTCTATAAGTTTTACCTTAAGATAGTGGTGGATTAAGTGTAGGAAGTAAAAAGGGGAAATTAAGGTTTTGTAAGAATTGGTAAGTTAAGGTTATTTTGAGTAGAATTAATGATAGAATAATGTGTTTATGCAATGAATTAAGCGTTAAATTGAATTAAAATGAAGCAATAACTTGATGGTAAGGTAGAATTGTGTAAATGATAAATTAAAAGGAGGGAATTGTGTTTTCTATAGGAGATTTGGTAGATTTTGAAGTTGTAATGTTGAGATATCTAAATTACAGATGAAACTCTATTGGAAGTGCTTTAAATTTTTGTAATTTGGATGAGATGTTATTGAATCCTTAGAGTGTATAGTATGGCTAGAAGTGGGTAGTGAAGTTAGCTATTTTGTAAAAAGATTAAGTCTTAAGCTTATCATGATAGTGTTGGTATTATTCTAAAATATAGTTGAAGAAGTGAACAGGGAAAGGTTAGGAAAAGGAAGGGGAGTAAAAGAGACATCGATTTGAGGTTTATGCACAATAAGCAAAAATGGAATTGTTGTCTGATTGATTTTATACAAAATATAAATATGTATTTATCTGTTTTCTACAATGATTTACAGAATTGACATTTATGTTGCGTAAAGATTCTGTTTTGAGGAAATTATGTTTTATTCGAATAATTATTATATCCATCTATTTTATATATTCACAATAGATTTGATAACTGTTGTGGTACTCTATTGTATATGATTTCAGCATACTCGATATATGATTTGAGAAGAAGTTTTAAAAGAGATTTATGTTGTACAACTGGTAACAGATAAATATTAATATACGGTGGATGTTGAGATATCCTTGATTGGGTTGAAGGTTAAGTTATTGGTTCCCTCTCTAATTGAGAGGTGTGTACACTATATAAAGGAGATGATCACCTAGGGATAGGATTGAGACCCGTCTCCCATCTGGGTTGCAGTGATTCATTACTATAGCTTGTGGTCTGGGAGGATGAGATTAGTCACCTTAGGGGTGGGATTGAGACCCGTCTCCCATCCGAGTTACAGGTTTACCTGTAACTTGTGATAGAGATAGAAAAGATAACAGATGATAATAAAAAGATAAGTAGAAATGAGATGATATATGACTAAGTTTTTAGATCATGTTTTATTTGCATTATATTTATATGGTATATCATTTTCAAATGCTATTTGATCACTTTGTTTCTTGAAAATGTGATCTTATGAGAAATGCTTGGTTTTTGCTGCAACAAAGTGTTTAAACTTATTTTTATTCGATGTTTGAACCATATTATGTTTTTACTTTCATTTACTATGCACCACTGAATTTTGTACTCAAGGTTCTTTTTTATGAACATAGATCATTCCAGTGAGAAAAGTAAGGATTGATTGAAACTCGCACCTGGAAAGTTAAAGCTATAATGGAGTATGGTTAAATAGTTATTTCGTAAGCATGTCTTGTTAAATACGATATAAGCTTGTAACCATGTGAAATACCTAGAGATAAAGTGTATTGATTTTATGTATTTGACTTATTTATATGATCTATGTGTATAAATCAAAGAATTTAGAATTATGAATGGTTTGACACTTTAAACTTATTACATTATACGAGATTTGGCTTGGAATTAATTTAATTATGGCACATTATTTTATTTTAAGTAACAGTAAATATTGGAAAGACCCTCATTTTTTCACGATCAAAAGTACGGTGAGATATTTCTTTTCCATTGCATTTATTTTGAAAATTTTATTAAAAAAATATTTTAACATCCTTTGTAATATGTTTATTGGGTTTTGAGTTGGAGTGGAATCTGTTAAGCATATTACGGGAGCATGCCATATTCTATACGAGGGGTAGGGTGTGATATATTATTTTGGTATCAGAGCCCGATTTAAAATTATTTATAGCTCTAGGTATTCAATGTTGCATATTACTGTTACATTGTATATAGATTTAGAAGCTTGCTAGGTACAATTTTATGTTCTAGATTGTAGATAGAGAAGGCAGTAGCTAGAAGATGTCCGATAGAGCTATGATAATCGATGGGGTAGGTGGGGGAAATCGTAATCCCCATGATGGTGTTACAAATGCCGGTGATAGGGTAGGTGGTGGTGATGGTATGAGTGGAGCAGATAGACAAGGTCCAAGCGAACTAGAGCCAACGGAGGCATCAGGATAAGTGCCACTAGGAGTAACCTCGATAGTGACTGTAAGGGAACAGGTGACAATACAAATCAGCACTTTGATACGATTATTGCAAGGACAGACTATAGCATCATCAACTGAGTAGCCAAAAAGAGAGTTTGATAAATTGCATAAGATGGGTGCTACTGAATTCACGGGAACAACAAATCCATTTATAGCTGAGTAGTGGTTGGAGAGGATTCGGTGTGTATTTCAGAAAATGGATTGTTTGGATCAATTGAAATTGAAGTATGTGATTTCTTTATTGTATGATGATGCATATGAGTGGTGGAAGACAGTTCCACACAGTTTAGATGAACCTTCTACGCTAACTTAGGAGGATTTTTAAAGGGAATTTAGGCAGAAATATATACCATCTACTTGTACCGATGAGAAACTGCAAGAATTTTTAGCATTAAGATAGAGAGCTTTATCTGTGGCTAAATATGAGAGGAAATGCACTCGATTGGCTTATTATGCTACAAGGTTAATGGTTTCTGGTAGAGGTCATTGCAAGTGGTTTGAGCAGGGTTTAAAGCCGCAGATTCAGAAGTTGGTTGAAGGATTTATGTATGTGGATTTCTCTACTTTGATTGCTAGTGCATTGAGATATAAGAAGACATTGAAGGAGGAGGAGGAGGCAGTGACTCAGCAGTCAAGAAGGGTAGTTTCATCATTTAGTGGTGCCACAAGTAGTGACAGTAAGAAGAGATATTTTAAGGTGCCGTTTGTACAGAGATCTAGGGAAGCTAGGTGATATCTACCTCAACCTAGTCAGTCTAAACAAATGATGCCAAGTATTTCTATGGGTCCTAAACAGTGTACTACTTGTGGATGAATGCATGGAGGCATTTGTCATATGGCATTGGCAGTTTGCTATAATTGTGGTGGACATGGACATATGGCACGAGATTGTAGTATGTCGCGGTCTGGGCTAATTCACATAGCTTTAGAGAGAGATGATCATAATACAATTTCTAGATCTGCTGTTGGGAGCAGTTTAGTATAGACAGGATCAGTTGGTAGAGGACAAGGCCAAGGTAGAGGAGCTCTTGGTAGTATTCAGACTTCAGTTAATTAGTCTCAAGAGTCTGGTATGGCAGCCAAAGTTTACATGATGTGTCAGCGAGATGAGGTTGGAACTGCTGATGTGGTTGTTGGTGAGTTTCATTTAAATGATTCTATGATTTTGGTTTTATTTGATCCTGGTTCCATACATTCATATATTAGTGCAACATTGGGCTGTTTAGCATCTATGGAATCGGTACCAGTGGGTTTTGATGTAGTGGTGTCTAGTCCATTAGGAAAAGATATAATAGTGAATTGAGTATATAAGGATTGTCTTTTACAGATTCATAGTGTTACTTTTTCCTTAGATTTAGTGGAAATGCCATTTACAGAGTATGATGTGATGCTCAGGATGGATTGCTTAGCCCGATATCAAGCTATAACGGATTACAAATCAAAGGTGATTACATTTAAGGCACCTGAATTTACTGATGTTCGGGTATAAGGTATTAGATTTGCTATCATCTCGAGATTGATATCAACCATTAAGGTGAAGAAATTGATTAAAAGCGGGTGTATAGCTTTCTTTGCTAATATGATTGATACTAAGGTGGAGAAGTCAAAAGTGAACGATATTCTGATAATGTGTGATTTTTCGGATGTGTTTCTAGAAGAATTATCTGATGTACCACCAGTTTAGTAGGTAGACTTTGATATTGAAGTAATGCCGGGTGTGGAACCTATATCCTTGCCACCATATAGGATGGCACCAACAGAGTTGAAGGTGCAATCACAGGAGGTTCTTGATAATGGATTTATACACCCTAGTATGTCACCGTAGGGAGCACCGGTGTTATTTATTAAAAAGAAAGATGGTTTTCTCCGAATGTATATTGATTATCAACAGTTGAATAAAGTGACTGTGAGGAATTGATATCCATTACCACAGATTTATGATCTATTTGATCAGTTGAAGGTGCGTCATTGTTTTCAAAAATTGATTTAAGATCAGGATATCATCAATTACAGGTGATAGAGGAGAGCATTCTGAAGACAGCTTTTTATACATGGTATGACCATTATGAATTTGTGGTTATACCATTTGGTTTGACTAATGCACCAGTTACTATTATGGCATTGATTAATACTATTTTTAAATAGTATTTGGATTAGTTTATTGTAGTATTCATTGATGATATTTTGGCGTTATCAAGAGATGCAGAGGAGCATGATAAACATGTTTGAAATAGTACTATAGATTCATTGAGAGAAGCAGTTATATGCTAAACTCTCGAAATGTGATTTTTGGTTGGAGCAGATTTCATTTTTGGGGCATATTATATAAGTAGAAGGTGTAAGAGTGGATCTTAGCAAGGTGGAAGCTATACTTAATTAGAAGCCACCTAAGAGTGTTACAGAGGTACGTAGTTTTCTAGGTTTGGTCAGATACTATTGTAGATTTGTGAAAGGATTTTCAACCATAACATTACCTTTGATGAAACTCTTATGAAAAGATGTTCCTTTTGAATGGACGGAGAAGTGTTAGAGGAATTTTAATAGGCTTAAAGAATGTTTGATGTAAGCTCCAGTGTTAACTTTACCTATCTTGGACAAGGAGTTTATTGTGTATAGTGATGCTTCATATAATGGTTTGGGTTGTGTGTTAATGCAAGATGATAAGGTGATAGCATATGCCTCTCGACAGTTGAAGCGACATAAAAGAAATTATCCTATGCATGATTTAGAATTAGCTGCGGTGGTATTTGCATTGTCATTTGTTATAATAGACTAAAAATATTATATTCAGACAAGTTATCTATATTCCATTCATAGATAAAATAGGCATTGTATTTGTATTATGACAAAATATTTGGCCTTTCATTATACTAAGATCTAGTGCTGAGACTATCTGTTGATTGTGAGTTATATGATTTATTTATAGACCTAAAGTTTTACTAAATGATTCTAAATCCTCAGTTTCAGGGGAAGAGTTTTCCTCCGATTCTGAAGTAATATCTTATGATACACTATTTATTATCTTAGCACCAGATGTTGAAGCTATACTTTTAAGTTGTTCCTTAATTGCTCTTACAAAATCAGAATTTTTATCTTCTTTTATTTCTTTTTGACTATTAATAGAAATTTGATATGGTTTAAAAACATGGGTTTTTAATTTCTTTTCTTTAAAATCTTCTTTTACTTTAATTTCTTTTCCTTTGATAGATTTTTATATTCTATTTAATTTTTTTTCTATACTACAAAGATGTGCGTTATTAAAATTATTTTATTCTAAGACTTTTCTCTATGGATCATCTTGATAGAATTCTAGGGTAATAGAAAGGTTATTATTATGAAGTGGATGGCATGGATTCATTTTTTATTTTAAACACCAAAAGAAGGGACCAAATCATTTATAGTTTTCTAGAATATAGACAGATGTACAACACCAGTTTAGTATATAATAGAATGTAGAGCAATACAATACGTATGAAATGAATAATAAAAAAATAGAGTAAATACAATATTTTTAGCATGGTATCAGAGATCTAATTTCTAATGGCCACGTGACCTTGCCAACAGGAGATGTTTTGTAGTTGCAAGCATCAGATCAACCTGGATTGTAGCTAGTGAGCACTATCTTTGATGGGTCCAATTATTTATCATAGAGCAGAGCAATAGCTATAGCTTTGAGAGCTAAAATAAACTAGTTCTTATTGATGAAGGCTACGCAAGACCAAAATAAACATCTACAGAGTATCAAATATGGTTCAAAATAGATAACATGGTTATTTCATGGTTGCTCAATTCAATGACCAAGGAATTAACTAATGCCTTTCTATACATAGTGTCGGCAAAGGAGCTCTAAGATAAACTCAGGGAGAGATATGGGGAAAGCAATAGACCACTTTTGTACCAGCTCAAAAGAGAAATTAGTGGAATCACACAAGCAAACTTATTTGTCATAGCATATTTCACCAAACTTAAATGGTTATGGGATGAGATGTGTAGTCTGAGACCTGTCCTAACCTGCACATGCAAGGCAGCAACATAACAACTAGACATGGATAATGCAGATAAGTTAATCCAGTTTTTAATGGGACTGAATGATAGTTACGATCATGTACGAAATCAAGTTTTGATTATGGATCCTCTGCTAATGATTAACAAAGTATACTCAGTGGTTTTCAGTGTTAAAAAATAGAGAGAAGTTCAAATCACAAATGGTCCAGTCACAACAGCTTATTATGTTAATGCAAAAGGTACTTCTGCCATGCAAGATAAAAATAATCATTATTGCAATCATTACAAGATGACAGGGCATATGAAGGATACATGCTTTCATATCAAGGGGTGCCTAGAATGGTTCAAAGTTGTCAAAAACAAAAAGGGGAAAGAGAGAGCCAATTATACCTGTGATGCCTATGAAATTGTCACATCCGCATTATTAGCATTTTTACACGTTTGCATTTTATGCATGAGCATGAATGGTGCACGGAAAGTATGATTGGACTATGATTAGTATATGCTTTGATATGCTAGATATGCTTATGAGTATGATATACATGAATGGAATTTCATAAAGATATAGAATTCAAAGTGAAAAGAGGTAAAAGAATAGTTTAAAGTGATGAAAA
>CANYBF011336156.1:0-14081 GCA_948192965.1 Dalechampia spathulata | reverse complement strand
TTGTAATTATTATTATTATTAATTGTAATCATAAGTATTATTACTTTTAATATTTTATAATTTATAATTATTAATATATTTAATTGTAATTATTATTATTATTAATTATAATCATAAGTATTATTATTTTTAATTATTATTTTGTTAAGATTTATTATGTATAATTATTAATATTAATATTATTAGAT
Source organism: Dalechampia spathulata (assembly GCA_948192965.1). Classification (NCBI taxonomy): domain Eukaryota; kingdom Viridiplantae; phylum Streptophyta; class Magnoliopsida; order Malpighiales; family Euphorbiaceae; genus Dalechampia; species Dalechampia spathulata. The sequence continues at coordinate 13,893 of CANYBF011336156.1, read as the reverse complement.
TATTAGTAAGTATTAATTATTTATATTATTATGATTATTTTATTACTTATAATTATTATCATTATTTATGATAGTAAGGCGAGGGGGAGGGGGAGGGCGAGGGAGTGGAACTGGGAGGGAGGACCGGGGCAGGGGAAGGGATGGAGGGGTGATGTGGGAGTGGGAGGGGACAGGAGAGGGGAAGGGGAGAATGGAAGGGTAAAAGGTAAAATTAGAAATTAATCGTTTTTGACTATAGTAAATTATGGGATTACTTTAGTATATATATATAATATATAATCTATAACAATTAAACATGACATTAAACTTATTAATAAATGAATTTTTAAATATAAATATTATGTATTAAATAAATTTTATTAAATAAAATTTTAAATAAGCAAGTAATATCCGTTGGATTATAATAACAGAAAAAGATGTAGAAATAATATTTTTATGACGTAAAAATATTTGTAACTATTTTGTGTGATTCTGCTAGAGGGTTTTGTTTTGTATTTGTTTGGATGCTGAGAAGGTAGAAGTTTAGCTTCGTTTCCTTCATCCTCGTCCTTCTGCTTAACCTCCGTCACCGACTTAGAGAAAAGGGATAATCGACCTAACGACGTCGTTTAGGTTCTAAGAGAGAGAGAGAGAGGGAGAGCATGGCCGGGAGAAAAGGAGGAGGTGCCGGCGGTGGTGGCACTACTAATAATAATGACAACAATAACCACAATGCGAAGGCTAAGAGTGGAATGGCAATACCGCCAGGGTCGAGAAAGATTGTACAGAGCTTGAAAGAGATAGTGAACTGTCCTGAACATGAGATCTACGCTATGCTTATGGACTGTAATATGGACCCTAACGAGGCTGTTAATCGCCTCCTCTCTCAAGGTCTCTCTTTACTCTTGCTTTTGTTTTTCCTTTTGCCGGCTTAGAGCGAGTGGTTGGCTAATACAACTGCCTTGTGTATAAATTTGATTGCCAATATATCTCACGTTCCACATTTCTAGCCGTTTAGTTCAGTCTTCGCTTGCCGTTTTACTTTTTCTTGTTACTTTACCTGAATATTGCAATACGTCTATAAATTGCCTCTAAACTAAGATAGATTTTCTTTTTCTTTTTAACGAGGAGATTTTACTTCTTGTAGATCCTTTCCATGAGGTTAAGAGCAAACGAGAAAAGAAAAAAGAGGTGAGGAGTCTGCACACACATATAATGCACCAAATTTGCCTCCCTACGTTTTCCTCTAAAGGTTATAAACTTTTGTAGGGAGACGCTGCCTGCAATTTTCCCCCTTTTTTTATGCTTCTGTTACGCTCTTTATATTGACTAGGTTGTTAAACCGTGTTAATCGATTTTATCATTATTGGATGTTTCTTGCTAATTTGTTCTTGCTTATTTTTATGATGATCCTTCAGAACAAGGAGACGACTGGACCAAGAGTCGTTGTATCCAATAACTCAATGCATCGCGGTGATGGAGCTGGTGCAGATCGTTATGGAATTGGTAGGTCCTTTCAGTTTAGCTCTATTGGTATAATGCTATCTTGACCAAATTTGAGTATTTATTCAGTCAGCAAAATCGTTTGAACCTTTATAGAATAGATTACACGCCGTATGTTCCACATGTCATTTTCCAATTATTTTTAGTTTTTGCCTTTCAGCAAATCCTGCTGGTGTTTTACACGGTAAACCAGCATTTGAAAAGGAAAATGGAGCTCACACTTACGCCAGTTCTTCTACATCCGGTGCCACAGGAACTAATTTCAATAGGCGACCCACTTTGAACAGGTTATCTCTATTTTTAACACCGTAATAAGGATAACTTTCATCTTTCTTTTTTTTGTGAGTTATATAGACTAACTTATAAAATTTATACTGGTTTAATATTTTAGAAATAGAATTGTATAATGTGTCTGCATTTGTTTGTGCTATTACATGGTGAGAACTTCTTCACTTGTATTTTCTGCTATGTAGAGCTCTTCTTTTCTCTCCCCTTTAACTTTGACTTGCATGCTTTGCTGAGGTGTTATATGATTATTTGTGCAGGTGTTTTAATATGTTCCATAAACGTAGAAGCGGCTCTAACTTTTTGATATACAAACATGAAAAAAATTTTAGACTGAATCTCATATAGTTCTGTCATCTTGGAATAATATACTGCTGGTACTTATGCTGTGTGCAAACTATGATAATCTATATGTGAATGTGAAAATCGATTGTTTCTCATGTTTGTGATACATTTTGTGCAGCGATCTCATGGTTGCAGAAAATAAATTGTCAACCATAGGGGCATGTGATAGAGTTGCTTTATCACAGCCCTGGGCGGCGGTCCCAGGTCAATTATCAATGGCTGACATTGTGAAGATGGGTAGACCACCTAATAAGGCGAATGCCATGCCAACTCACCAAAATGTTAGTCATCTCCATCCTGTCGCACCTTGTTTGGCAACTTCGAAGAATGATGTGCATTTGTCAGAAAATCATTCTGTCGAGTTATCAGAAGTAAATCCAGAGCCAGAAGTTCCTGTAATTCAACATGTTCATTCTGATGATAATTGGTCATCTATTAAACCATCAGCTGCTATTATGCCTTCCGTTTTAGAGGTGCCTCCTGAATCTGAGCTGTATACAGATCCATCTAAGGTAAACTGGGATAGAGCTAACCGGTGTATGCAGTCTCGGATAGATGATATTCAGCCAACAGAAGATTATCATGCTGAAAGTCTGAATGAAAACCATGTCAAACATGCTTTTGTATCTAGTGGAATTATGCAGGAAGATGGTACAGTTGTTTCATCCATGTTTGATGGTAATTTGCCGGGGAAAATGGCTTCCCACCAGTGGCACAGTCCTGCGTTTGAGAATGAAAGTAAGTTCGATGCATTAGGTTCATTTTGCTCTGTCCCTGTTTCTTCAATTTACTTTTTTAAAAATATTTTTTTGTTGTAGATTTTCATATAAATCTAATGGTGGTGGCTGGAGGGTTGTTTATTTGATTGTTGAAAAGCTGCTTCAACTTCTCATAGATTTGCTAACCTGTACAAATATCTAGTTGGTCAAGAACTGTATCCTGATTTGCATAGTCAGCAATGAGGAGCAGCAGGACTTGTCTAGGAAGTTTGATTATCATGGCAGTTAACGATTTGCTTTGAAATGGCAATAGGATGGTCCATTTGCCTTACAGTAGCTTCTTTCCGCGCTTCAGTTTTATCCGAATAATGTATGATTTTACTGGTTTCTGATTGAAATGTGAATGTGAAAGCTTGGTGAGATTTTGCTCCAACTTCTTTCTTTCCAGGATTTGCAAAATTGCTGCCAATCTTTCTCTGCTGTGATCTAGTGAATGAATTATTTAGTTTGCTGTTTATTAAATTATCATTTGCCCCAATTATCATTGTTCTCAAGGAGTTAATGAAGATAACCTTTGACCTTCTTTCCTCTATTTCAGCTCAAGATGGTGTTTCATCAGTGGTCGCTAACTTACAGAAGCTTAGTTTACAGGGTGACGATCAAGCAGCATCACTGGAGAAAAATAATCCTCCTGTAATAATTCCAAATCACCTACAAGTTCATTCTGAAGACTGCTCACACTTGAGTTTTGGCAGTTTTGGATCTGGCATTAGTTCTCAATTTTCCAGGCAGTTGAAAACTAACGTGGAAGAGACATCTGAAGTGGTGGATGATGGTTCATCAGCTGTGCACTCAGATGCTAGGTTCTTTGTTTGAAGTTTATTTTTTTCCTTAATGGAAATAATATGCATTCTCTTCGCTTCTTCATCTCTATAACTAATTTTGAAATGTCCTCTTCCAGAAATACTGAATATAATGGGGATGATAATCTCAGAAATGCTGGTGATGAAAATTTGATGCATAGAGCCGTTATAGATTCTGGTAATTACGATTTGCTTATGGTTCCTCATCTAGCAGTATTGAAGGAGGAAACCCCTGAAACTGCTAACAGAGATAGATATGCATTTTCATCTGCACGTGGACATACCTATGAGAATTCTCAACAGTTGGCTGCTACGTTTGATAACCTACAGGCAAGCTCTGAGATGCAGAATGTGACTCCTTTCAACAATGTTATGGTAATATAACCTAATATTATTTATAAAAACTAAAATTGCCAAGTACGCTCTATGTGCTTAAAACTTGACTTAGCTTAAATATTGTGAGAAATGAGTTGGTCTTCTCAGCGAAGATAAGAATTCTAAGTGAATTGTTCATCATGCTAGGAGGGTTCATTCCAAGAAACTTGTACTTTCTCGGTTACGCTTGAGAGAGCATGTATCTTGACAATGGATATAGAGTAAGTAAAAGAGTGCATGTCCCTAAAATAATATAACAATTCTACTTTCCAGTTATATTTTGAGGCTTCAATAGAATGCAAATTGTGCATAATATTAGATTTATTTTTTCATTACTATGATGAGGCCCTTTTATCTTTTAATCTGTATTGAATCTTGTATATCTCTATGTTTGTGTATTTTATTACGCAAGTGGTGTTTTCTTTCACAAGCATAGTCTGTTTACAGCATCAAGAGTATAACTACTAGACAGAACTACAAGTATGACTTGATTAAATTTTTCTCTGTATATCTATTATTGCAGCAGTCATATACAAGTTCATTGTCGAACGCATTTTCAGCTTCAACCTTTCAACAAGGGAGGGAACCTCACCTTTCATATTCTCCCTTCCCAGTGACACAATCAAGGCCTATGAAATACATTAATGCAGCTTCTTCCATCAGTGGACCAAACATTTCTATACCAGAGGTAAATCCTACCAACCCAGAAATTCGAAATTTTTCATGCCCGGAAGAGATGTATTTATGTGGACCAAACAGATGATGTGTTCACCTTTTTTCTTTAGTAAATCAGTCAATTTGTTTTGATAGAAAAAGAAGCTTCTTTGCCACATCATAATCAAATATCTTTTGTTCTAAGCTTGGTGCGTTATGATTCAGTATTTTTCTGCTGATCTCCTTCACATTTTCCAGGCAGTTAGAGCACCCAGACTTTCTACACCTCTGCAAATTCCACATACTCTTCCTGGTGTCACTGTTGATACAGGACTGGCTCTCCAACAGCACCTCGCCGCACATTCTTACTCGCAACCTACTCTTTCATTGGGACCTTTTGCCAACATTGACTATCCTTTCATGCCACACGGCTATAGTTATATGCCGTCGGCTGCTGGTAATAACACATATCAATCGCTTGCAGCAATGCTCACACAATACAAGAATAGTGTTCCTCTTAGCAGCTTGCCTCAGTCTGCTCCTGTTGCTTCTGCATATGGGTTTGGGAATTCAACAAGCATTCCTACAGAAAACTTTTCTCTGAATCCCCCCACTGCTCCAGGAGGCACAGCGAGATATGATGATGTTTCAAGTTCTCGCAATAACTTGGTACTTCGACAGGTACATTGTAAAAATCTCATAGCCGAATTAGTCGCCGTCGTCGTTAATAAATATATATACATTGTACAATTTCTAAAGCCAGGATCCAAAATCTGTGGTTATATTCTTTTGGCAGTTGATGAATTCAATCACTTAACCACCCATTTTCTTTTCAGTCTAACGAAATTCCTTTAATCCTATCCCTATGCGAAGCTCCAATGGAGTAACCCTTTTTTTGGTTTTTCTTATAGAACGATAATTCTGCCATTTGGGCTCATGGACCTGGTTTGCGAACGATATCTGCTGACCCTTCTAGCACAAATTACAGCCTCCAGAGACAGAGTCGGCAACTTGCTGGATTTCGGCAAGGTCAACAGTTGTCACAACATTTTGGGTCTTCTGGTTATTCAAATTATTTTCGCTCGCAAACAGGAATACAACTGGAACATCAGCAGCAAAACTCTAGGGACACATCCGTAGGCGGTTCTCATGGCCAACCCTCAAGGCAGCAGCAGACTCAACAGTCGTGGCAACATAGCTACTAAAGTCTTTGGACCTCCTCTGGTTTTTCAGGGATGCGGCCAATCATAGGGGTTGTTGCTGTGGTTGAATAATTTTGTAACGATTGACTGGGAGGGTGGGTCTGAAGAGATTCCCCGACTGGCCACTACCCTGTGCCATGAGGTTGTACTTTAGTCACTCATAATACCTAGGAACAGTGCTAATTTGAGTTGAAGGAGGGCTATCTTTTTCTTCTTTGTTCTCTCCTCATCTCGATATAGTGAAAAATTTGCCTTTCGGATTCAACCATGCTGTCGGGCTACGCTTACGCCAATAGCATTTGCGCTGATATTTTGCTTCCACCATGGGCAAGTTAAACGGATTCGTAGTATAAATGCCAATTTATTTCACGACTTGTTGATTGATCCACCACTCACCGGGTACTTGTGTTTCCTGTCTCTCGGCTTTTCCAGGCCACCTTTGAAGGTTTCAAAGTGAAGGGTCTGGCAAGGTATAATACATTTCCGATGAAAAAGGGGAAAAGGTTGCCTTTTACCGGGCAGCTAAGGTGGACAGTGCAGGTATCCTTACACGCACCCCGCTGTCTCTATGTTGGCATCTGAAAGGAGAATAAGAAAATAACAAAAAAAAAAAAGAGAGAAAATATTGGACTTTTAAAATTACTGTATAAATAATGAATTTTTAAAAATATTATAAAAATAAAAATTTTCAAGTTTTCTATGATTAAAAAATATTTAATGCATATTTATTAAAAATTCATTTTTGTGATTATCTCTTTTATTTAATGTGGAAAAAGGCTCCGCCCTCACCGATAAATGGTGCGTTGTAAGTATTGATTAGGTATTGTTTAATGGCTGTGTTATGTAACCTTGAATATTCACAAAAAGGAGTCATTATTGTCCAAAAACCGAACAGAAAACATATAAATCAAAAACATATTACTGGATTTCCATTCCCGACAATATCTAGTCTTGGTCATGAAATCTCATTTCCATGCTCCCTTGATCCAACCGTCAACGGCTACCAATGCTGCAACCCAATTGCAGTTCTTGAAATTCTATACTCACCCACATCGAATTAAAACCCTTTCATAGAAAATTAAAAAAAAAGAAAAAACCCCAACAGCTGGCTATTGATTATTTCACTTCTCACTCTCTCCTCGACACTGGTACCAAGAAACGCAGAGCTTAAGCACAAAATCCAAGAATCTTATAAACCACCCTGTATTATAATCCAAGTACCAAGAAAACGCCATCTTTTGATGGGTTTCTCCATGAGTTTGAACCTCCTCCTCCTCTTAGCCATGGTGGCTACTAACATCCTTTCCCTTTACCACCTCGCTGCACCCTCTCTGCATTCTCCAAAACCTCCTCAGCCCTCCTTGCTACAGGTCCCTGATCATTTACTTAACCAGCTTCAAACCATACGCGCCACCATTAACCATCTCACGCGCCACCAACCATCCACATCAACCTCCGAGACAACCACCACCCCCTCAATCCCACAAGATCTCCTTCTCTATTCACAGCTCTCTCCTATAGCTTCTTCTTGTCATAACCACCCTGATCTTTTACACAAGTACATGACTTACACTCCTTTCTCTCTTTGTCCTCAAGATTCTGATAATATTGCGGAGTCCTTGATCCTTCGTGGCTGCCACCCTCTTCCTCGCCGGAGATGCTTCTCTAAAACCCCATCTAAACCTCCTTCTTCTTTACCACACAATCCTTTTCCTTCATCATTTCTTGATTCTAATATACTATGGGAAAAGTACCCTTCTTGCAAATCTTTTTCCTGCCTTGCTAAACAAAGTTCCGATCTTGGTTTTGATATGAACACCGAGATCTCCAAGTTTATGACTTACAAAACTGAATTAGATCTCCCAATTCCACAACTTTTGCAGGTTGCTAAATCAGCTAGTTCTGTTCTTAGACTTGGTGTTGATATTGGTGGTGGTACTGGTACTTTTGCCGCAAGAATGAAGATGTATAATATTACCATCCTTACAACAACCATGAACTTCAATTTTCCTAACAGTGAAGTTGTCGCCATGAGGGGTTTAGTGCCACTTCACGTGCCATTACAGCAAAGGTTGCCTGTATTTGACGGGGTTGTGGATCTGGTGAGGTGTGGGCGTGCTGTAAATAGGTGGATACCGTTGAAAATGATGGAGTTTTTGCTGTTTGATGTGGATAGAGTTCTCAGGGGAGGTGGGTATTTGTGGTTGGATCATTTTTTCAGTAAAAGAGTTGATCTTGATAAGATTTATGGTCCTTTGATTGGGAAATTGGGTTATAAGAAGGTGAAGTGGGCCGTTGGTAATAAGACTGATTCTAGTGGGATCAAGACTGGAGAGGTCTACCTGACTGCTCTTCTGCAAAAACCTGTATCAAGATGAGTCTAGAACTCCTTGAAAATTGAAAGGTAACTTGATTTCTTCTTCACCTGAATGGATAACAACTTGGATATCTTTTTCTTGGCAATATAATGGCATTTGTGCTTTAGCTAATGCATTTGTGATCTGAGCTGGAAAATACTATTTGGGTGTCAATGTCATTGGCATGTTTGTTGAAGTGTAAATGTGCTATCTAATTAACTATTACAATCGAAATTTAGTATTTAGATCGATTATTGTACTTTAGACCATTGGATCAAACTTGGTGGTTAAATTTATCTTGTTGATTTCACTCCTCTTCACTTCCTTTCTTGTTTCCTGAGGAAGATTAAAACCCTCGTGCCTTCAACTTTCAGGAAACATTTGCTAGAAAGAAACCTGCAGAATTTTCTGCCACAAGCGAAGTGGAGTGTTGTTGACATGTCTTTATGTGTTTTACAATTCTCTGCAACCTCTTGTACACGAATTTTCTTGCTAGAAAATATGATAATAACAATAATGATAATAAAAAAAACCTTGTTTAATTTCCAGGATTAATTTGGTTCTCTCTGGGAATCAAGAGATGTAGGTAAAATAACTAGAATCGTTGATCGGAAATGTTCGGCGGTGAACGATGAGCAAGAACTTTGTAAACATCTTTCCTTTTTGTTGGTTTGAGCTATTTTATCCATTCTTTTGGAATATAATTGCTCTTGTGGCTTCGTATGCAGCAAGTGTGAAGGTGGATCCATCAACTTGTCATGTAATCTATCAGGTTCGTCATCTGATTCCTCCGGCATGGCTGAGCAAGACTCCCGGGTACCCACCTCAACATGTCGCTCTGGAAGCCCACAGGTCTCGGTATTACTAGCGCTTGGAACCGTGGCGGGTGTAAGAACTGTAAGGGGCTTGATACCAACTGATATAATTTGATTGATTTTTTTGGATTAATAATCGTCTTTCTGTTCTTAATTTTTTATTTTAAAATCTTTTGGCTGAGAGAAATATGAGTGCATCAATGCTAGAATGCTAGACTAGCTGCGTACGATATGGGTATGGGACTCGTAAACAAATTGCTCAAGAGACATATGCCTTTCTCTATGGGCCGACAATTCCATTGCAATGAAACCATCCAAAAGCTACGTTCTCTGCTTTTGCCCTTTCAAATATAAAAACAAAGGGAAACTATTTAAAATATGCATTGCAATATGATATCAAACCCTGTTCATAGCAAGGAAATTTGTATTGCTTTAGACTTTGGTTTATCCATTAAATAATATGGTAAAAATGTCTTTAAGTTATTTACAATAACGATGGTAGTATAATGTGTATTTCTCAATAATTTTTTATATCCATATTAGTGAATGTTGCTTGTAAAAAAAAAATTCAAATTTACATATTTTATAATTTTAGTTAAAATTATTATTTTTTCTGTTGGATTGGTTTATAGCAAATTGAGGAGGAAAGATGTGAGGAGGTCAACATCGGGACAGGTAGCTAGTTTTTGTCCTTTTCTAATCATAATGGCCCCATTTGATGAGCAGAAGTCATGCTTGTCATGACTATAATTAAGTGAAGAGATGAAGTTCATCCCCGCATACTGGAAATCTCCACATAAAGTGAACCTGCATCTCACCTTTCTGTTTACTCGCTCTCTCCATTTGGGAGAGCCTCGCTTCATGGAAAAATTGACCGAGAGATGTTTCACTCTTGAAATTCACTCATTAATGCAATTAGCAATAAGTAAGCATACATATGTAACTGCAAAATTAATGGCGAATTCTGTCGAGACACCCAGATACATATTCGGAAAAGAAAAGACCTATTTCCCGCAGATGCAAATGCATCCTGGATAGTTCTTTATTCCACAGATGGAAGCATTAAAAACCTTGCAAATTTTATACATCTCAAGTTGCAGCCTTCTTTCTGATCAGGTCATGCAGTTTAAGCTCGTTGATTTTAGCAGCAAGTATGAAGTCGTTTTCTGTGAGTCCACCTGTGCAAGTAGAGGGCTACACGCTAGTGATTTTGTTATCAATACATCCAACAGAATGAATGACGAAATATGTTAAAATAATGTCTAAAGCAGCAATTCTGATGTCGGATTACGTCTAGAATAAGTCCTGATATTAGCAAGAAACTCTTACCAACTGTATGAGTCCAAATCTCTATTTTAGCATTGTTCCATCCAACAAGATGAAGATCTGGATGATGACCTGCATTGACCGTAACATGGTCATTCATCTGTAAAAGAATGATTGTTTTCTTCTTAACAGATAAAACGCTGCCTCCTTTTAATAAGACAATACAGAGAATGAACCTTCTGCTTCTGCAAGATTCCCAACAAGCCGGAAAAGTTCCAACCCTTTAGAGAAACTCTTTACTTTCCAGGCTCGACTCAGCTTCAACATACCATCTTCCTTCACTACGTTCCACCCATCAACCTAAAAAATCTTTTCGTGGTAAGATAACAGTTTTTTACAAAATTAAAATAGAAGGAATATTAGAGCAAAAACCTTTAACAGCAGCTCATTAGCACTTTCTTCTGTCATGGGTCGCATATCCTTTGAGTCGCATGGTACACACTTCTTAGCAGCTAACTCTAAAATCATATTAAGATCGTATAAGAAAACACTTCTCAGCCGATGAAAGCCAGCGGCTCATAGATAATCAGTCTATGGGATAGACATCATTGGTTAGTCATAGATGCATCTTTTTTCGCCTTTAAAAATTGTGCGATAAATGTGATAGGAAGTTTCTCACTTTACCCACAAGCCATCCTGATCACTTTTCAAACTTTAAAATGAGGTTTCCTTATAATGAATGCTACAACAATAGCACCTCCGGTGATCAGATCAAACACGGGCCCAACCCCTCTTCAACAGCACTTGGAATGTTCCATTTCAGTCGTCCCTATTGCAGGGAAAAGCAAAAAAGAAAACCAGTCCCTCCAGAAAAGGACCAATCCCAATTCAAGGACTGCCATGTGACAGTTCTTGATATTCAAAAAATATATATATTTTTAAATAAAATGAGGTTAAAGGTTCACGCACCTCTGCCAGTGCAAAAAGTTCTAAATCCATAAAGGGATATCCTATTATTTGATGACAACCCCAAACGATCCCAAAGAACTGGCACAGTACTCGAGCTGTAGGTAAAGTTTAAATGTTTATTTCCACTCGTATATGGCAAAAAAAAAAAAAAAATCATACCGGAGTTGCAAAACTTTCAAAAGCTTAACCTTCTGTTTCATTTCTTTTCATGCATATTCTACAGAACATATAAGCATAGGATTCATAGCACAGGCAGTCAATGCGATCCAAGCATAAACTCAAACAGGTTAAGTGCATATCGGTATCGGTATCGGTATCGGTATCGATTTTCAGAAGAAAACGACCATGCAACCCGAACAAACATACAAATCAACAGGCAATAGCAATTGGGTCCATTTCAGAATAAATAAAAGGAAAGGGAGAATAATTACCATCCATTTTGTCTTAAAAAGGTTTGAATTATAGAAGTTAAAGGCGCCTGGAAAGGAAGTATTATAAGAAGTAAGAACAAAGATTTTAACGACAACGAAGTCGATCAAGATTAATGGACTAGGCGTGGAGAAGAAAGATCAGTACCCGCGGTGGATGGAGAGAGAGGCGCAGTGGCAGTAACAAGCGAGTCATGTCAGACAGCTTTTGTAGTTTCCCCTGCTGGCAGTGGCACTAACAGGAGTTATCAGAGGCCGCTTTTGTAGGTGGGAATTTTTTAAAATTACTGATAACAAAATTTTTTAATTTTGTTATTTTTTATTTTTTATTAAAAATGAAAAATATTAAATAAAAATCTTATAAAATTTTTAAAAATAAATAAAATTCTATTCAAATATAATTATCTAAAATAAATATAATTTAATATAAAAGTTTTTTAAAAATAAGATTTTAATAATAAATCTTTTTAGATCTATTATTTTTTATAAATTAAAAATATTTCTAATAATAAAAAATACTTTACAGTTTTTTCATTTTTGATATTTGTTAACTTTTTATTTTAATATATATTATATTACTTCCTATAAAAATATATTTTAAAATTATAAATTATTAAAATATAAAAATATATTATTTTAAATTAATATTTAAAAAATTATAATTTACAATTTTGATTTTCAAATATTCATTTTAAATCTTTTCAATATGTATGTTATACTTATATGATAACTTTTTAAAAAAATTTAAATTTTTTAAAATAATTTTTTTAATTTCGTATTTTTGAAAAAAAGTATATTTGTATTTTCATAAATTTTGAAAGATTTTATTTTTGTGAAAATATAATATTAAAAATCATGATTAAAATATTTACAACAGATTTACAAAATTCTATTTTTATATTTACAACATATTTATATGTAATAATCACATTAAATATTTATAATATAATCATTTATCATAACACTTTTTATTAAAAAATAAAAACAAACAAATATATCACTCTTCTTCATATGTGTAAGTACTTAAAGTTATACATGAAAAATTTTTTATAAATATTATCCTGCGTATAAATAAAAAATTATTAAATCTATCTTTTCAAAACTCAAATGCTAAAATTATAATACAAACTACAACAACATCACGAAGAAATTAATAAAAATAAATTAATAGTAAAAATATTGATATCTCTATAAAGTTAAAATATAATGTAATTCTAATTTAAATGAAAAAAAGAAGAAAAAAGGTGTTTGTTGTAAAATTCTCAATATTGTTAAAAATTTGAAGTTTCATTTCTACACATCCTACAAACTTTACTTCAATTTCCTCACTTCTACTATCTTTTATCCTATTTCCTCTCTCTTTTTCACTTTTTTTTTAAATTAAACATAGTTTTAATTAGGAAAAAATAAAAAAGCAATCTAATTGTATTTTTCATTCAAAAAAATAATCATTATAATTATACTGAAAATTTAAGTAGAAATAAAAAATAATACATTGTCAAACAAATACAATACACAATAAAGATCGAATGATGTGATTGTAAAAGTAAAAGAAATACCTTATGAAGTATAATATTTTTTCATTATTATATCTCGATCCCCAATGCTTAATCTTTTAAATTGATTTAGCTTTTTAATTTTTTAAAGTTTTTTGTTATATATTTTTTTACCTTTACAAAATGTAGTTGTTATATTATTTTTTTTACCTTTACAGAATGTAGTTTATAAGGAGAGAAAATATCTCAAAGAAGATTAGGAAAAGAAGAAGAAAAAGGAAAAAAAGTAAATAGAAGATAAAGAAAAAAGAAAATGAGAGTAAAAAAGAGAATGAGAGGAAAGAATAAAAAGAAAGTTTAAGATAAAAAAGATAGAAAAAAAGATAAATTAAAGAAAAAATTATTGTATGAGATATGGATGAAAAGTAAATATTTTTAAAAAAATTAAAATATTTTAATTTGTCAAAAAATTAGATAAATTTGAAAATAAAGGTTTTTAACCATAAATTTTTAAAAATATAAAATAAAAGTTTGTATATTATTGTAAATATTCCTCTATAGTTTCCTGCCGTATTTTTTATATTTTGGCATCTTCCAAAAGATTCACTTAGAATGGGCCCACTCTCGACTCCCATTT
>CANYBF011335781.1:0-16479 GCA_948192965.1 Dalechampia spathulata | reverse complement strand
ATAAACTCTTTATGGATTCTTCTGCACTATTCCAATATCATGGACTTCAATATATAGTTTAATACTCCAAGTAAAACAAGTTCATCCAAAACATTGTACTATATAATGAATAATGCCTTTATTAATGAAAAACGTATAGTATAAATACACATGATTCTCTAAGCATACACTAACACCATCGTGTTCTTATTGCTACCCATGATATCCCACAGCGTCAAAAACCCTCTCTCGAGGTGAAATCAACTAAATCTCACTCTAATCTTCATAATTCCTTAGTCACATTCAGAGTCCTCCAATTAGGGAGACTATCTAACAATCATACATGAATTAGGAGCATGTAGATCTATCTCACACACCAACCTAACTAGAATGAATAAACTTTCCACAATTCAACTCTCGTTGCAATCACATAGCATAAATAATCAATCGGAAAACTAACCTTTATAATTGAACATCTCTCAATGAACAAACATTCTATAATCCAACTCTCGTTGCAATCATAAAGCAGAGGTTTGTTTCCAAATTCAAACTTTAGTATTAAACATTCATAACAATGTTAACAAAGTATAAACATAAACAATTATCCTACTCATGACTTACACAAAGGATTCATAAATCAAATCATATAGTAAGGTATCTAGCCACTCATGGCTTACAGCAAGAATACAAGAAAAATGAAGAATACCAAGAACAGAAGAAAACCCTAGGTAGCAGACTACCCAGAATCCTGTATATCTCTCTCCCCTTTTTGGTGAATGCTCCTCTCCTTTAAATCTTGAGTGGAGGTCACCCTTGCCCTATCTTGGATTTTTTTATCCATTTCTTTGCCCATGACTCCTTTATGATGTGGATTCCATTGTCCATTAATGCCTTTTAAGAGGTTTTTCTATCTTTCTTCACATGGGATGCATTTTCTCCCCTTATCTTCTATCAAGTCGTCTGCCTTTAAACCTAATAATTTCAAGTCCACGATCATGGAGTTAGAGTCCATGATCATGGACTTTTCTAGTAGCTTCCTTTTTGACTTTGGCCTTGACTCCACAATCGTGGAGTTGAAGTCCATGATCTTGGAAAAATCCAGTAGGTCTCGGGCAATTTTCTGTGAACTCCATGATCATGGAGTTGGAGTCCACGATCGTGGAATAATCCAGTAGGTTCCTTCCATCTTAGCTCCTCTTCCACGATCGTGGAGTTACTCCTCTATGCACAAAACTTCTTGTTTCTTCTTATTTGCCTTCCTAAAGCTACACACTTAATACATACATCAAATTCCACTGAAAAACACAATAAGCAAAATATAATAAAATCAATGCATAAATACCACTTAAACATCTAAAAACATAATGCATAATCATCCACATCAACATTCCCACACTTAAACTTTTGCTTGTCCCCAAGCAAAGACACATACAACAAAGAATTCTTCAATACTCAATCTATTGCAATTTGCATTTCTTGGAAGTAAACATTATTAACTATCATCACCCATCTCGTATAGTTCCTTATAAACCTAGTAAGCCGCTAAGTAATGAGAAGGTGTAAATGTTTAACTTAGATAATTAAGTTTAAACATTCATGTAGTTGCACTAGCCAACACAACACAAATCCATGATTGACACCAAACTTGAAGTGTGAGTGATCTAATTTTCTTTGTGTTTTGAGGATCATAAGGTTTTATTTCTTTTTTTTGGCTCTTGTTTGAGAGGCAAGTCTTTCTCGTTGAATACCCCATGCTTTTAACGACGGTACCCAGCTACTTGACATGCTACATACACTCGAATGGCTACTAGTGTTGTTCTTACCACCAAGGCCAGTTTTGGGCACCCTTGATGATAGCATAACAATTAGCTATTTGCCTTTTGGCTTTTTATTTTACTTTTTATTTTCTTTTCCTTAGTCATTTCCTCCACTTATCATAAATCATCACCTTTGTATTTTAGCATTTTTCATAAAGTTATGCTCTATTATCTAGTGCACATATAGAAGGATCAACTTATTGTCTAAGGTAAGTATTTATACCTGCTCACGCCTAGGGATTTGCTAAGTTTATAGAAAGAACTAATCTAATCGGGGTGATTTCAAGTTAATACATGCTAAATTCCAAGAAAGTGCTCATGCTATATTCAAGCAATCACAATTCAAAACATTCATGCAATCAGGCAATAAACTTTAATCAAGCGAGCATGCATTCACTCAAACAAGCAATCCACATAATAATAGACCATAGATGTTTCCGGGGCCTTTCCTTTGTCCTTGGAATGCTTGGTGAGGTATTTAACTCTCTTTAACATTGTTGCAAAAGGATAAAAAAAATGAATGAGTTTAGTAACAAGCAAAAAATTTCAAAATTGGGACCATTTGATTGACTCTACGATTGTGGAGTTCCAATGCTTGGCATTCCCTCCGTGGCTCAAACCCATTCCAAATAATCTTACAAAATAATCAAAAATGACATTCACAACATGCAACACATCCTAAATCTATCCTTATTCAACCCTTAATCTTGCAAAAAAAATAAAGCAAATAAGAAAACCCAAATTTACAATCAAGAAAAGAAACAAAAATCAAGAAACCTGAAACATAAGAGTAGAAAATGAGAGAATCTTACTTTGAAGGTGATGGATTTTGAAGGAAAATGGAGTTTAAAATGGTAAAATCCTCTTGAAATAATGAAGAAAAGGAAAGAAAATCGGGTTTTAAAAGAGAGAAGGTGAGAGTTATAGTGTTGGGAAGATGAAGAGTGAATTGGAGGGAAAAAATGGCTGCTTAAATGTTTTTTAAATTCATGCTTTAGGTCAAGTCCACGATCGTGGAGTTGTACTCCATGATCGTGGAAAATAACATAAACTTTTTGTCAGATTCCACGCCCAAGTCCACGATTGTGGAGTTGCACTCAACGATCATGGAATTAAATAGAAGCTTTCCCTCTTATTCTTGAAGCTCGTCCACGATCGTGGTGTTGAAAAATCCTCTTCCACTTGTTTTGTTTAATTTTTATTTTATTTTATTTCTTTTCCTTTAATTAAAATATGAAAAACTAATCACACTAACACTAAATTGACAACATACAAGTGCATTAAATAATTCATAAAAACTATTAAAATAACACACCTAGGTGATTGAGACTACTTTATGACTTACATGAAACACACTTACATGCTAAGTTTAAGGTCATCAGCTAGACCTTACCTTATTGCAGGTTCAGTTTAAAGATGTTACCTCACTCAGCTTATGCGTCAAACCACCGAGATATACCTTACACCGCTGTCCGTTAACTTTGAAGGTTTCCCCTCTCTCATTTTGCAATTCCACTGCTCCACTATCAAAAGTTTTATGCACTTTGAAAGGACCGCTCCATCTCAATTTAAGCTTTCCAAAAAATAGCCTCAACCTGGAATTAAACAATAGCACATTATCATCAACTTTAAATGTTTTTACCTTGATGTACGTGTCATGCCATTGCTTTATCCTCTCCTTATATAGCTTAGCATTTTCATATGCTTGATGCCTAAGCTCTTCCAGTTCGTGCAGCTGCAGCAATCTCTTATCTCTGGCCTTCTTCATATCATAATTCAGGTATTTGATAGCCCAATATGCTCGTGTTCCAGCTCCACAGACAGATGACATGCTTTTCCATAGACCATCCTATAGGGGGTAGTTCTTATATGGGTTTTGAATGCTGTTCTGTAAGCCCACAACGTGTCATCCAGCCTTGCTGCCCAATCTTTCCTGGAACCACTAATTGTCTTCTTCAGGATTCTCTTAAGCTCTCTATTTACCACCTTCACTTGACCACTGGTCTGTGGATGATATGCTGTAGAGACCTTGGGGTGCACGTTATACCTCTTAAGCAAAGTTTCCAGTTTTATATTGCAAAATGCGCTCCTCGATCGCTGATGAGTGTTTTGGGGACCCCGAATCTGGTGAATAGTTACTTGATGAATCTACTGACCACTCTGCCATCATTGGTAGGGGCTAGCAACTGCTTCTGCCCATTTGGAGATGCAATCCACTCCCACCAGTATGTACTTTTTCCCCATAGAAGTAGGGAATGGTCCTATGAAGTCTATGCCCCAGACATCAAAGATTTTAACCTTCAGGATCAAAGATTGGGGCATCTCATCCCGCTTGGATATGTTCCCTATTCTCTGACACTTATCACAGTAGAGCACATAATCTTTGGCCACTTTGAAGATTGTTGGCCAATAGAACCCACATTCTGGCACTCTGCTCGCTGTCTTATTAGCTCTATAATGCCCTACATAAGATGAATCATGGGAGTGGATTCCCTTAATGTCTGACAGCTACCAGCCCAAAGCTCAGATGTTCTTTCGCACCATCCTGAGCAACTTATCTTCCTGCACCAAGGTCAGCTTATTATATATAATAATTGGTAATGTCTCATTATGACCTAGAAAAGCATACCTCAAATGTTTGGGCAGGACTTTCAATTCTAAAATTGGTGGTTTTTCAATGGAAGGGGGAGTATGGTTAGCATCTCTTACCAAAATTTCTGCTTTAGGTGACTGACTACATTCGTCACTTATTATCTCAGACTCCTATACTATTGTAACATTCTGCACTTCTTCATTCATGACAGTGAACACGCATTCATCAATTATGTCTACTTTCATGCACACCTCACCTTCCATTGGTCGTTTCATTACCTTCTTCATACTGAACTCCAACCACTCTTTTAGCTAATCCAGAGAGTGAGTTTTCCTGCATGTACATCCACTAATGCTCTTCCTATGTTCAGGAAAGGTCTTTCTAGAATCAGGGGGCAGTTGACATCCTCATTGTAATCCAGCACCATAAAGTCCACTGGAATGATGAATTTGTCTATTTTGACTAACACGTCCTCAATGATCCCAAACGATTTCATCACCAACTGATCTGCCAGTTGTATTACCATTGATGTGGTCTTGATTTCTCTAATACCTAGCTTCTGAAAAATGGTATATGGCATCAAGTTGATACTTGTGCCTAAATCACACAAGAATTTATTAAATACCATATCTCTTACTTTACATGTCAAGGTGAAACTACCAGGATCCTACAACTTGGATGGAATTTTACGTGATAAAATTGAGCTACAGTTTTCGGTTAGTGAGATTGGTTGTGTATCATCGATCGTGCATTTATGTGCTAGGATTTCTTTTAAGGATTTTGCATATTTTGGAATATCCTATATCATCTCAGCAAATGTCACATTAATTCTCAATTTTTTTAATTTTTCCACAAATGCAAAATTTATCATCTCCCTTAGATTGAACTAACCTTTGCGGAAATGGAATGGAGGGTATATACTTACCTAGGCCAGGCTCCTTCTCCTTTTGCTTTTGCCTAGACTCAACTCCATGATCATGGAGTTCATTGCCATGATCATGGTAGTGACTTTTATGCTCATCATCCTGTATCTGTGAAGTTCCAGCCTTACCACTACTTTGCCTCCTCTCTTTGTTCCGGCATTCATCATTAACATTGATAGGCTCCTTACCCTTATTGAGAAGATCCTTACCACTTCTTAGCTGGATTGCATTCATTTGCTCCTTATGGTTTGGCTCAGTATTGCTTCGAAATCCTCCAAGGTTCCTTTGTACTATTGCTATTGCCAACTGCCCCACTTGCACTTCTAAATTATGGATGGAGGAGGAATGGTTCTTTATAATTTGATCAAATTTGGCCTCCATTCTCTTTTGTGTTTCCTCCTGGCTCATCAGTTTGGTTCCCAGCATCTCCATAAATTTCTCCATTTTTGATTCAAAATTGTTTTGCTAAGGAGGTGCTGGTTACTGTGGCTTTTGCACATTTCCTCCATTATTACTCCAAGAAAAATTTGGATGGTTTCTCCATCCCGGGTTATATGTATTGGAGTAAGGATTGTTACCTTGTCTTCGTATGGAGTGTGGCATATTGCCCACAAAAGTAACTTGTTCCATGGCCTCACATGCATTGCATTCACTAATTGCATGTCTTGCTTGCCCGCACAGCTTACATGAACTGGACACTTTTGATAAGTTGCTAATTTGCTTGGTCAAATTTGTAACTTCAGCCTACAAAGCACTAACAACATCAAGTGATAAAACACCTTTTTGTTCTTTAATTATTGTTCTAGACCTGTCCGATGCCCAAAGTGCATTGGTAGCTGCCATTTCCTCCAGCAGCTCATATGCTGCCTCTATCGTCTTCTTCATCAGGGACCTTCCAGCTGCTGCATCAATGGTCCCTCTAGTTGTGGTGTTCACTCCATTGTAAAATATCTGGAGTAGCAACTCTCTCGATAGATTGTGATGAGGGCACTTCCTTTATAGCTCCTTGAATCTTTCCCATGTTTCATATAGAGATTCACTATCCATCTGCTGGAAGTTGGTGATCTCCTTGATAATCTTTGCAGTCTTTTCCAAGGGGAAGTATTTAGCCAAAAATGCTTGCACAAGCTGGTCCCAAGTTATAATTGACCTTGGAGTCAATGAATTTAGCCAAATATTTGCTTTGTCCCTCAGCGTAAATGTGAATAGCCTTAGCCTTATAGCATCCTCTATCACCCCATTGTACCTGAAAGTATCATAAATCTCCAGAAAATCTAAGATATGAGCATTAGGATCCTTATTTGGTAAACCAAAAAACTATACCGAAGACTGCAACATCTGCAATAGAGCTGGCTTGATTTCAAAATTGTTTGTTGCAACTGCTGGCCTCATGTTGCTTTGTTGGTTAGCATAAAAGCCAGGTCTGACAACATCCATTAAATTTCTCTACTCTTCTGCCATTTTTGATGTGGTTAGCTGCACGACTCTATCTTGAGCAATTTTTCGATTTTCTCTTTCAAACCTTATTGGATCTTCACAAGCTTCTAACAATGCTGATTGAAGGTTCTTGGTTCTTCTACTCATACACCTACACAACTCAGCAAATAAAAATTACAAAAACAAAAGTGCTTAAATCAAACTTTACTCTCTTTGTTAAACATGTAAATCCCCGACATCGGTGCTAAAAACTTGATCGTGGCTGTGACGACAGTAGTTTTATTCACTACTTTATTGCAAGCATACAAATTATTGTAGTAGATATCGATCCCACAAGGATTTAGTGATCTATCCACCACTACTTAGATTTCTGGTTTGTGTAAGCAAGAATAAGATATTAGCATTTAGAAGTAGTTAATTATAAAGACATATAAGTAGAAAGGTGAAAATGGATTTTGAATAATAGGTAAAACAATTGATGAGGAACATAGGACTTAAAATCGTCATCGCCAAGGTAGAATAACCATCGTGTGCTTATTGCTACCCATGATATCCCACAGTGCCAAAAAACCTCTCTCGAGGTGAAATCAACTAAATCTCACTGTAATCTTTAGAATTCCTCATTCTTGGATTTTTATCCATTTCTTTGCCCATGACTCCTTTATGTTCTGGACTCCATTGCCCATTAATGCCTTTTAAGAGGTTTTGTTTTCTTTCTTCACATGGAATTCATTTTTCTCCCCTTATCTTCTGTCAAGTCGTCTGCCTTTAAACCTAATAATTTGAAGTCCATGATCATGGAGTTAGAGTCCATGATCGTGGACTTTTCTAGTAGCTTCCTTTTTGACTTCGGCCTAGACTCCACGATTGTGGAGTTGGAGTCCAAAATTGTGGAATAATCTAAGAGGTTCCTTCTATCTTGGCTCCTCTTCCACGATTGTGGAGTTACTCCTCTATGCATAAAACTTCTTGTTTCTTCTTATTTGCCTTCCTAAAGCTACACACTTAACACTCACATCAAATTCCATTGAAAAACATAATAATTAAAGCAAAATGTAATAAAATCAATGCATAAATGCCACTTAAACATCTAAAAACATAATGCATAATCATGCACATCAACATTCCCACACTTAAACTTTTGCTTGTCCCCAAGCAAAGCCACACACAACAAAGAATTTTTCAATACTCAATCTATGGAAATTTGCATTTCCTAGAAGTAAACATTATTAACTGTCATCACCCGTCTTGTATAGTTCCTTATAAACCTAGTAAGCCCCTAAGTAATGAGAAGGTATAAATGTTTAACTTAGACAATTAAGTTTGAACATTCATATAGTTGCACTAGCCAACACAACACAAATCCATGATTGACATCAAACTTGAAGTGTGAGTGCTCTAATTTGCTTTGTGTTTTGAGGATCATAAGGTTTTATTTATTTTTTTAGCTCTTTTTTGAGAGGGAGGTCTTTCTCGTTGAATACCCCACGCTTTTGGAGATGGTACCCGGTTACTTGACATACTACCTACACTCGAATGGCTACTAGCGCTGTTCTTGCCACCAAGGCCAATTTTGGGCACCCTTGATGACAGCAGAACAATTAGCTATTTGCTTTTTGGCTTTTTATTTTACTTTTTATTTTCTTTTCCTTAGTCATTTCCTCCACTTATCATAAATTATCACCTTTGTATTTTAGCATTTTTCATAAAATTATGCTCTATTATCTAGTGTACATATAGAATGATCAACTTATTATCTAAGGTAAATATTTATACTTGCTCACGCCTAGGGATTTGCTAAGTTTATAAAAAGAACTAATCCAATCGGGGTGATTTCAAGTTAATACATGCTCAATTCCAAGAAAGTGCTCATGCCATATTTAAGCAATCACAATTCAAAACATTCATGCAATCATGCAATAAACTTTAATCAAGCGAGCATGCATTCACTCAAATAAGCAATCCACACAATAGTAGACCATAGACAAAATTGGCATAAACAAAACACTCACCAAACATTTCCACACTTAGAGAACAAAGTGTCCTCAATGTGAGAAAAACATAAAAAATACTCAAAAACAGACACATAAAAGAAGGGATAGGTTGAGGGTCAGATGCTTATAGGAGGTGGAGATGATGGTGGAGATGGAGTAGGGGAGGGAACAGTAATTCCGAAGAGCTTAAAGAATTTAAGCAACTTCCTCATTTGGTAGCGTTGCTCTCTACGGATATCCAGAATAGTATCCTCCACTCTTGCAAGGCAGGCAGCATTCTCAGCATTTCCTTGCTCAAGCCGCAGAAGAATGGGCTCAATATTGTTGTCCACTTGGATAGTTGCAGTTGGGCCTTGTTGTTGTTGTTGCTGCTCGCTTTCCTTCTAATGTTGTACCTCTATACCTGTTTGTTCTTCTAGAATGGTGGCACCTTCTACATCACCTCCCTGCTGGTCCTCCTCTTCTTCCTCCTCTGGTTCAAGGCGTCTCTGTTTGATGCTCTTCCGGTCACTATAGGCAAGGAATTGATTGCCCTTGGCATCGATGATACCTGTATCATATAAATACCTAGTCAAAAACTTGTCTGATGGCATCATGGTTAGATCAATAAGGTCAAGATTAAAACAATGAGCAATGGCAGTAAGAATGTGGCCTAGACCTAATTTCTTGCTTGTAGGTCAAGCCATCTTCATGAACCCTTTCATGATATGAAAGGTAGTGTAGAAATCATGACCATTGAGTGTGCACCAAAGGGGAAAAAGATCTTGTGTAGAAACCTTATTGGTTTCTATCTTAGCAAAGACAGAAACAGCTAAGTACTTATGGAATAGAATCAAGGTAAGGTCCCTAATCAGCAAATTAGGGGCATTTCTAGTGTCATAGGCTAATGCATCCTCTGTGAGTTTAGACCAAAAGGTCTTAACTTGAAGTTCGTGTGGGTGGAGGCAAAACCATGCTGGGGTAACTCAGTGGCCTCCTCTATCAAGCCATCAGTCATTTTTATAGGCCTACCCCTTAATCTAAACTGAATTCTACCAATCTTGTTGCCTATAAAGTCCCATGTTGTGCAGAATTCATGCACAAGCTCTTTGTAAATAGGGTGTTCTTCTACAATGAAATTACCCCAACCTAGTTTTAGAGCCAAGGCTTTGAGTGGCTCATGCACTCCTAGCTTCTCAAGCAAATTCTAATCATAATAATGAGGAAGGATAATTTGCTTTTTGCATACCTTTTGGTAGTTTCTACCTTCCTCAGTTGTAAAAATAAGGAAGGGTGCCCCAAATTGATTTGCTAAGTCGATGGTTGCGGATGTTTTCGGGGCCTTTCCCTTGTCCTTGGAACACTTGGCAAGGTATTCGACTCTCTTTGACATTACTGCAAAAGAATAAAAAAATGAATGAGTTTAGTAGCAAGCAAAAAATTTCAAAATTGGGACCATTTGATTAACTCCGCGATCGTGGAGTTCCAATTCTTGGCATTCCCTCCGTGGCTCAATCCCATTCCAAATAATCTTGCAAAATAATCAAAAATGACATTCATAACATGCAACACATCCTAAATCTATCCTTATTCAACCCCTAATCTAGCAAAAAAAACAAAGCAAATAAGAAAACCCAAATTTGCAATCAAGAAAAGAAATAAAAATCAAGAAACCTGAAACATAAGAGTAGAAAATGAGAGAATCTTACTTTGAAGGTGATGGATTTTGAAGGAAAATGGAGTTTGAAATGGTAAAATCTTCTTGAAATAATGAAGAAAAGGAAAGAAAATTGGGTTTTAAGAGAGAGAAGGTGAAAGTTACAGTGAAAATGGATTTTGAATAAAAGGTAAAACAATTGATGAGGAACATAAGACTTAAAATCGTCATCGCCAAGCTAGAATAACCATCATGTGCTTATTGCTACCCATGATATCCCACAGCGTCAAAAACCCTCTCTCGAGGTGAAATCAACTAAATATCACTCTAATCTTCATAATTCCTTAGTCACATTTATAGTCCTCCAATTAGGGAGACTATCTAACAATCATACAAAAATTAGGAGCATGTAGATCTCTCTCACACACCGACTTAACTAGAATGAATAAGCTTTCCATAATTCAACTCTCATTACAATCACAGAGCATAAGTAATCAATCAAAAAACTAACCTTTATAATTGAACATCTCTCAATGAACAAGCATTCTATAATCCAACTCTCGTTGCAATCATAAAGTAGATGTGTGTTTCCAAAATCAAACTTTAGAATTAAACATTCATAGCAATGTTAACAAAGCAAAAACATAAATGGTTATCCCACAAAGGATTCAGAAATCAAATCCTATAATAAGGTATCTAGCCACTCATGGCTTACAGCAATAATACAAGAAAAATGAAGAATACCAAGAATAGAAGAAAACCCTAGGCAGCAGACTACCCAGAATCCCGTATATCTCTCTTCCCTTTTTGGTGAATGCTCCTCTCCTTTAAATCTTGAGTGGAGGTCACCCTTGCCCCATCTTGGATTTTTTATCCATTTCTTTGCCCATGACTTCTTTATGATGTGGACTCCATTGCCTATTAATGCCTTTTAAGAGGTTTTGTTTTCTTTCTTTACATGGAATCCATTTTCTCCCCTTATCTTCTATCAAGTCATCTACCTTGAACCTAATAATTTCAAGTCCACGGTCGTGGAGTTAGAGTCCACGATCATGGAATTTTCTACTAGCTTCCTTTTTGACTTCAGCCTTGACTCCACGATCATGGAGTTGAAGTCCATGATCATGGAGAAATCCAGTAGGTCTCGAGCAATTTTTTATGAACTCCACGATCGTGGAGTTGGAGTCCACGATCGTGGAATAATCCAGTAGGTTCCTTCCATCTTGGCTCCTCTTCCACGATCGTGGAGTTGAGGTCCATGATCATGGAGTTACTCCTCTATGCATAAAACTTCTTATTTCTTCTTATTTGCCTTCCTAAAGCTACACACTTAACACACACATCAAATTCCACTGAAAAATGCAATATTTAAAGCAAAATATAATAAAATCAATGCATAAATACCACTTAAACATCTAAAAGCGTAATTCATAATCATGCACATCAGAGTGCTACTTACAGCCTTTATTACTGAAGCACCTGCCTCTCTTTCTTGATTAGATGGTAGGTCAGATGCTACCTCAGTAATAGCCTTCCTAATTATGCTTGCCAGCTTTATGGTCAAAGATGCAATTTCATTATCTTTTTCCTTTGTCTTGCTTATGAGCTCTTCCACCAATTTGATCAATTTGGCAACTTGTTCTTCAAATGAAGTAATATTGGTCACCATCACAAACATAGTGCCATCAGGACTTATTGGAGAGAAATTTTCATGTTTGATTGTGGAGTGAAACTTCCACCTTCACTTCCTTCCTGGTCATAGGACTTTCGTAAGAATAAGAAACTAGCTTCCTTTAACGCTCCAATTTTTACCCCCATCTTTGGCGAAGGCATCATTTATTCTTGCTTATACAATTGCATGATCGATTTTATCTTTATTGTGGTGTTAGGACTATCACTAGCATTTGATCTACCAAGCGACAAGATAGGAGTTTGGACTTCAGTAGCTCTTGAGCGGAGGTTGTATTTCCTTGGTGCCATGGAGGCACTCTTCTCGGATGCTATTGATGTTGAATATTTTATTTCTTTTTGAATTAAAGATAAGAGGTAGAGTGGTCCTATTGGGTGTGCCAAAATTTGTAGTATGTAAAATCTATAAAACAAAAATGTTATTGAATTAGGAATTGAGCAACAAATAAATTTACTAATTTGAAGTGGGTTACAATCTTTAATATAAAGTTCTACAACAAAGAATTTAAATCTTATGATTTGAATTTTGAAGCAAGAACTTGATTCAAGGGCTTTTATAGCTTGATTTTGAATTAAACTTGACTTTTGGCAAAAAACGTGATTCAAGTGCTTTAGGGGCTTGATCTAGAATCAAACTTCACCTTGAAGGAAGAGCACCTTGATGAACTTGAAGAATGCTTTGGATCTTGAAGAACATCTTAAGGTTTTGAAGACTAGGAGAGCTTGAGAGCTTTTAGTTGCTTCTAGCTTCTAGCTTCCAAAAAATGTTTGTGTTTTGGAATGAAGGGAAGACCCCTATTTATAGTAATTTGGAGGAGAAGAATTTACAGATTGA
This sequence comes from Dalechampia spathulata, assembly GCA_948192965.1. Classification (NCBI taxonomy): domain Eukaryota; kingdom Viridiplantae; phylum Streptophyta; class Magnoliopsida; order Malpighiales; family Euphorbiaceae; genus Dalechampia; species Dalechampia spathulata. The sequence continues at coordinate 3,576 of CANYBF011335781.1, read as the reverse complement.
CCCTCACTTCAAAATAATTATCACTTTATTTAATTATTATTTTAATAATATTTATCTTACTATTAAAATAATTTAAATGTAGATAATAAACCATATAATTTTGATTGGTTTAAAATCTATTTAATTTATTAGATTAAGATAATTATTTAATCTAATTATTTTATAGATCAAAATATTTATTTAATTGTTCCATAAAATATATTTCATTTATTAGATTAAAATAATTATTTAATCTAATTAATTTCATAGATCAAAAATATATTTAATTAATCCAAAAATTAATTTGAATTTTTTTATATCTATACTACTAATAATTATGTTTAAAAATATAACACATTTATTAAAGTAAGTTGATATATCTCACATTATTAATATATATTTTAATTTTTTCTAACTTATATTATAAAAGCCAAACAAAGTAAGTTGATAAAGCATATTTCTTTCTAATTTTTAACTAATATTATAAGAATGAAGAGGAATAAGTAAACTGGTTATTTTACGATTCTCTTTAAATTTATTAAATTTAATTTTAATTATATAATAGTAATAATTATCATTTATAACAACTAACTTTAGAATTCTATCTAAAATCAAATATAAATACAAATTATTTTTATTATTTAATAGCATAATTTGTTAAAATTAATATTTATTATTAAATTTATATAAAAAATTAAAACATAAATAAATAATTTTTAAAAAATAAAATTTTATTAAAAATTTATATTATTAAAATTTGTTTTATTTTATTTTATTTTAATACTTTAATAATAATACTTTTAATTTATATCAACTAATTTTTATAATAAATTATATAAAAAATATTATTTATTATTTATTTAAAATATGAGGTCTTTTTTAAAGTTACAAATGTCTCATATTGTTAACATATGATTTAATTTTTTCAAATTTACATTATAAATGTTAAGCAAAGTAGATTGATAAACATACATCTCTTGAATTGTTAGATAATACTAATATTATAAGAGAAGTGGAATATATAAAACGAGGATTTTATCATTCCTTCTTAATTTATTAAAATTTATTTTAATTATATTTTAGTTATATAATAATAATAATTTTAATTTATAATAACTAATTTTTATCTAAGAATTATTTTTAAAATCAAATATAAAAATAATTTATTTTATCATCTAATAGTTTAATTCATTAACATTAATTTTCATTATGATAATTTTATATAAAAATAAACATAAAAATGATTAGTTTTAAGAAAATAGAATTTTATTAAAAAATTAAAATTGTTAAAAATAATTTTATTTTATTTTAATTATCTAAGATTAATAATTTTAGTTTATAACAACTAATTTTTATAATAAAATTACATAAAAAATATTATTTTTTCAAAAAATAAGTATTTACTAAAGTTATAAAAATATTTCATATTATTAACATATAACTTAACTTTTTCAAACTCATATTATAAAAATCAAGTAAAGCAGAGTGATGAAACATACTTTTAAAATAAAAATTTAAATAACATTTATAATAATAAAATTATAAAGAGATAAAAATCCTATTATAAAAGTGATATGTATAATAATATAATTTCATAAGAGTTAAAATTATATCTTATAATGTAATTTTAAATGATATATATAATAATAAAATTATGTGTTACAATATAATTTTGTTAAGAATAAAATTATGTTATAATGAATTTTTTAATAATATATAAAATAATAATATTTCATTAGAATTAAAAAAAATATTATGCAAAATAACATAAATAATAAATTAAATAATTAATATAAATAAAAATAAAAAATCAACCATATTTAAATTGAAATTTTAGGATTCTTAATGAATTAAATATGAAAATATGATTATCTAATAATTATATTCAAATTTATGTATAAATACTAACTATTTTTATTACCTAATAATTTCATTTGTTAAATTTAATTTTCTTTATCTAATTTTTATACTAACTAATTTCTATCCAAGAATTACATTCAAAAACAAATATAAATATTAGTTATTATTATTATATAATAGTTACAAAAATATCTTATGTTGTTAATATTTGAGTCAACCTCTTCACACTCATATTATAAATAGTTAAGCAAAGTAGATGTTAGACCCTTGGTTTTGATAGTTGAGTCATATGTGAGTCAATTTAAGTTATTTGCAATTTGCAATAGTGTTTTTGTGTTGTTACGGGCGTACCAGTTTTGGTATAGGCGTACCAAATAGCTTGGTTGAGTGGTACGGTCATACGGCTAACCGCACCTAGTTAGTACTATTTTATTGACTTGGTACGGGTGCACCATTGGGTGGTACGGCTGTACACGAGCTTGTAGGAAAATGGTTTGTCAGTAAACCTGTTTTGGTACGGGTGTACCATTGGGTGGTACGGCCGTACGTGAGCTAGCAGGAAAATTGCTTGTCAGGAAAATTAGTTTAATACGGGCATACCAAGTGATGGTACGACCGTACCATATTTCCCTCTCTTTTTCCAATGGTTAGATTTGAATCTGTACGGGTGTATAAAAATAGTACGGTCGTACGCAACTTATTTGAAAGACTTTTAAGTCTTTCAAATGGCTAGTTTTCATTAGCACTTTTCATATCTTTCAATTCTAACAGCTAAATTTTACAGAGCAACATCCTTTGAGCGTAATTTATCAGTTCCAAGTAAGTTAAACTTGTATTGTGTATTAAGCTTTCAAATACTCTCATTGTTATTTTTCCCACAACCTAGGTATTAGGTTTTGTAATTATAGGATTGGTGTGTGTCGCACCCTAATTTTGGATCGGTCGGATTGATTGGGATGAATCGAGCTTATCTCCTCATCGTTTTGCCTTCACGGGCATCTCAATTTGTCCCAGTGCATTCCAGAATTCAAGTTAGGCTGCCTTAGGGGCATTTCTGACATTTTGGGCACTTACCCATTCGGGTAAGTATTGGGAGCGAATCAGGTATGTTACTTACCCGATCGGGTAAGTAACTTACCCGTTTTGCCTCCCTAACTTACCCGATCGGGTAAGTTCCCTCAGACACCAATTAAACCCTAATTCGGCCATTTGGCAAAGAGGTCCGTGATTCGAGAAAAAAACCCTAATCCCTAGGTAGCCGTCAGAGCCGTCATACACGATTTTAGCACTTCAAAACCCTAATTCCAATAATCTTAAACCTCTAGGATTAATCAATTGGCACTAAATCAATAGACTTAGGTTAATTTCAATCGGGAATACTAAACTTTGGATCGCTTTCATCATCCCCTAACGTCATAATTGGATTGGAAACGTCAAGTTGCATTGGAGAATCAACATAGGTAATTTCCATTCACTTTTTATTCACTTTCTATTCACTTTTCATTCACTTTTGTATTGATTTGACTTAATTTTTATTGTGTTTTTATTGAGTTTAATGCATTTTCAATTCGTTTTAATATTGTAAACGTGATTTAATTCATTTTAATAATCTATGCCGAGTCTTGCTTGTTGAAAATCACGTGTTTCCATACAAGTTTCATGCCCAGATGATTAGTGTAGCTCATGTTTTGGTATCATGTTTGATTGAGTGTATGTTTTGGTATCATGTTTGTTTGA
>CANYBF011335474.1:0-17987 GCA_948192965.1 Dalechampia spathulata | reverse complement strand
GCATCACCTTTTGATCCCAAGAGAGACCAAAACATTTTCCCTCAATATTATTACATTTTGAGTTTTTCTAAAACGAGCAACTAATCAGATCTTTAAGCAGGTAATAATGACAATTCCAGATGCCACAAATGCTAGAGTAATAATATAAAAAGTTGCGTCCCAAAGTTTGGTTGTTGGAAGCAGCTAAAGGCCAACAAAATCATAGATGGTATAACAATCTTAAATTGCGCTTTGGTACAGTTTGGGATGACTTTGTCAATCCCGCAGCTAGTTAGCTGCATTATACCTTTTTAATAGAAATTGTCCATAGAAGATCTGAAGTCGATCGCACCGTTACTTCTTCCGCTTTTACGATGTTTGATGTGCTTATCAATCTACCAAAACTCATCTCCATGTCAGCTGAAAAACAGGTCGGAAAAACAAAAACGCCAACAGGTGAAACTAGTTCCTTCCCAATAGACAGGTATGATATCATGTTAGGGTAGAAATTGAGCACTACGTAAGTGAAATAATACGAAGCTTTGGTGTTTACGGTCACCAGCAACACCAGTTTTGGCTTCGAGCTAACTATTTCATACATTTAATAAAGAAATTTCCTGAATAATATCGATGCAAAACACTTACTGAGATCCCATTGCAACCCAGTAGTTGTGGTACTCCCAGATGGCTTCCCTACAGGGATCAATCCACAATGCGGTCCTTGTATGGAAGGTTGGATGTAAATTTCATGACAGTGAGTGCTTGGAAGGAGGAAGATGAGGCAGTCATCCGATAAAAGGATTATTCTTATTGTGGAGAACTTATACAGAATATTAATGTTTCCAGCCTCATGATCAAATCGACCGCCTAATGCTCCAGCAACAAGAATGCAAAGCTGCCCAATCAAAACATAAGCCAAGGTTCGTCATGATGACAACGAGGCCGCAACCAGGATCTTCTAACAATTGCTTAAGAACATATCAGCATGCACCCGCCTTCTGATACGGGAATGTAACTTACACTAGATTTATCCAAATCAGGAGTGAAGTCATAAATATATGCAACGCACTTGTGCAAATCTGTGGTATCTTGATCATGAGATTCATTGACCACCTTGGTTCCCTGCATTTGCCAAAATAACGTAACGGAAGAACAAAAGGATAAATGACGCCCAGAGAAGATAACATGGAAATTAAATATACCAGCAAAGTGATACATGTTAATGTAGGTGAAGAAATGCTACGTACGAGTTGGTTTTTAAAAAATTTGGCTTACCAGATTGGTATAGAAGTTCAACACTTCTCTTCGAATCGAGTCCAAGTCTCCCTTAATCACATCTGGTTTGTACCTATTGCAAACTAAATGGTCAGCACTACAATTGTATGGTGTCTACTGTCAAGTTGGCACAACATCAATACGCATTGTTGGGTTTTAGATGAGAACAATGGACTAACGCTTAAGAACCAAGCTCTAGATAAACTACATGAAGGAATAATTGTCGTCTCCGTATCAAGTGCTATAGACAGATCAGATGACACGCATAAAAAACACCATAACTTCTGTTCTGTTCTGCTGCTAGCAACAGAGCAGCCGTGGACAACAAATTCTTGGAGGCGGGAATACAAAAATTGTGTGACTGGGAAATTTTAATCGAATTGAGGCTGTAAAATAAAAAATATATATAAAAGAAAAAGTCTATCATATTGGTGAAAAAAAAAGCAACATGTGGCTTTCCATCTTCAATAATGGAAGGTAGATAAAATCAAAGTATAAAGGCTGCAAGGAAAAGTATATAAATGTATTTTCAGTGGACAAGGACTTGAAGGAGACGACAAGTTCTTGCAAACAAAATAATAATTATTATAAAGAACGAGGCATCGAAATCACAGCCAGGATCTTGACATTATCTATTGTTATTTTCTTCTTCAAAAGAAAGCACTTTATATATCTTACTTTTTGTAATAAAATTCCAAACAGAAACAACATGAGTTTTATAGTTCTGTTTTCTCGCAACGGGAGAAGATACCTCTTCCAATTTAATAATTTCCAGTCAACTATTTGTTTCAGGAAAACTCCATCATATTAAATTTGATTCTAATCTCATAGGTTTTTCTGAATCAATAAAATTGAGGTAACCAAATCAAACTGAACATAAAAAACAGCACCTGAACTATTAATTAAGCGACGTAAAAAAAAAAAACCTTCGGCGGACGTGAAGAGCATCTTCATGAGGAAACAACAGAGGCATTTCATCAAACAAGCGATTCGCTCCTCCGTCTGCACATACGCGTAGTTTTGCTGTTCTAAACAGAAATGCCAAGCAAAACAACGATAGAAGAAAGGTCAAAAGGTCAAAACCTCAACAGACGTCAAAGAAAAACATATAAAACAAAAAGGAGTGAATAAAGTGTACCGTGTTTCCAGATTAGAGGAGTGAATCTAGGTAGCTGTTGGTTCAGCAAAATTAGAGCGTATCTAAGTTGATTGCCGCCGGTGATCGTCGGAAGAAGGAACTCCGAAGAATGGGACATCACTTCCATGATAATGGCATGCAAAAATGATGGCCGTGTACTTTTTTTGGATGGGTTTTTCTTCTATAATACGCTATAAAAATAGCGCGTTGCCGTTTGGTTGATGAAGTCAATGCATAACGAATCTACACCTCTCGTTCGCTGCTCTCCAAGTACCTTACCTGGGCGTAGCCATCAATAATTCAAGAAATTATTGGGTTGCTTGTGATATTGTTAGAAATTTATCATTTGCTTATTTATTTGTGTTTGATAGCTTTTGAATTAAAATATATAAACTATTTTTAGCTTTCCTTATTTATTTTAAAATATCAATTATTCTTGCAATAAAAATGATGTAATTGATCTATTATTCTCCGTTACGACGTCGAATGTATATAAGAAACGGGTTACGAATCCCGTTGATTCGTGGTCGCTGATGGATGCGCACCCAACAATTTGGATCCTTCTGCCATTTACTATGCTTCGAGCTGCTTGATCCACTTGCTTCAATTGATGTACAAACCATTATTTCGATAGCGAGCTGTTTTTTTTTATTATTATTTTAAATGTATATTTTATTTTTTTTGTGGAGATTTTTATTATTGCATATATTTTTTATCCACATCTTTATTTTTATCATGCCTATAATTGTTAGCTACTTCGGTAATATTCAGTTTTCTCTCTTAAATTAAAGTTAAAATATTCAATAAAAAATATTTAAAATAACTATTTAATATAAAAGATTAAAAATAAATATAAAATACTCATATCTGGATGTGTTTTAATTAAATTAAAATAATAAAATATTATTTTCAAACATATGTTCAATAAGATTAACATTTTGATAATAATAAATAAAGTTTTTGAGTAAAAATACAGAGAAGTACTTTTAAAGGGTTTTATAAAAATGCAGGAAAATATAGAATATTTATAATAAAAAAATATTAAAAAATAGAAAAATCATGATAAAATATTCAAAAAATATGAATTTTAAGAAAATTCATGAAAAACATATTATATGCTACAATAAATATGTAAATCAAGTGAAAATTTTTAATAAGTAAAAAATAAATATCCAGTAAGTTGAGGAGACAAGTACCCTGACATTCATATAAATGCAACTGAAAAGGGCTTTGTGGGCCGAGTTTGAGGAGAAATTACATCATACATCCGTAATTTCACATAAAATACCTATTTAAAATGATAAATAAATAAAAAATATCGGTGAAAATTAGCAAAATGTTATTAAGTTTTTAAAAAATATTTCAAATTCTATAAGTTTCAATAAAAAAAAATACTACTTTATAAATATTTTCAAAACTATACACTATTTTCATAAAATATTCTATAAAAATTCGTCATTTTTTTTGGGATTATCCTCTTATTTTCTTTGATTTTTTTGGCGGCAAAGCCCCCGGCTTCTAATCGGGAATTTCAATTTATGTTTCAAAATCCATGCCATGCCTCCAAAATCTAATTCTATCACTTTCACCCTTTCTGTGTATCCATAACTCCTAGGGTTTGTCAACTCTAGTGTCCAATTGCTCTAAAATAGTATGTAATGGGAACAGCAAATTCCCCCGTCATTAAATCTATAAACGAAGGCGTAGCTCACAGAATCTGCGCTGGTCAAGTAATTCTAGACCTTTCGTCAGCTGTGAAGGAGCTCGTTGAAAACAGCTTGGACGCCGGTGCCACCAGCATTGAAATTTCTTTGAAAGACTACGGCAAAGAGTCGTTTCAGGTCATCGATAATGGATGTGGCGTTTCTCCCTCTAATTTCAAGGTCCCAACTCGTAACTAATTGTTGCTTATGACGTCGTTTGGTTTTCTATGAGTTTTGATCCTAGTTTTGTTTTTGTTTTTGATTATCAAACTGCAGTTTCTGGCGCTAAAGCATCATACCTCTAAATTAGCGGATTTCCATGATCTTCAGTCCTTGACTACATTTGGATTTAGAGGAGAGGCGTTGAGTTCGCTTTGTGCTTTAGGAGAATTAACAGTTGAAACAAGAACTAAAAGTGAGCCTATAGGAACGCATTTGAGTTTCGATCGTTCAGGTTTGTTATTAGCTGAAAACAAAACAGCTCGTCAAATCGGTACAACTGTCACCGTTAAGAAGTTGTTCTCTAATTTACCTGTGCGTAGCAAGGAATTCAGTCGTAATATTCGCAAGGAATATGGCAAGCTTATTTCCTTATTAAATGTGAGTCTCTTTCTTTCTTGCTCCTTCCCCCCTGTAATCTAATTCCATCACTTCTGTTTCAATTGCATTTAGTGTTGTAGTAAAACATTACGGCATCTTGTTTAACATACATGTTCTTTTTTTTCAAAAAAAATTGTATAGGCTTATGCACTTATTGCGAAAGGTGTTCGTTTAGTGTGTACTAATACAACTGGCAGAAATGCGAGGACCGTTGTACTTAAAACACAAGGAACTGATTCCATTAAGGATAACATCATAACTGTGTTTGGCATGAGCACCTTCAGTTGCTTAGAACCTGTTAGCATATGTATTTCTGAGGATTGCAAGGTTGATGGTTTCCTTTCTAAGCCTGGACAAGGTAGTGGCCGCAATTTGGGAGATAGGCAATATTTTTTTGTAAATGGTCGACCTGTGGACATGCCTAAAGTCAGCAAGCTTGTGAACGAGTTATTTAGAAGTGCAAACTCTCGGCAATATCCTGTTGCAATCATGAATTTCACCGTTCCTATTAGATCATGTGACGTGAATGTAACTCCAGATAAAAGAAAAGTATTCTTTTCTGATGAGAGTTCAATATTACTTGCTCTAAGAGAGGGTTTGCAGAAGATATATTCCGCAAGTAATGCCGCCTCTTATTCAGTTAATAAATATGAGGAACATGTAAAGGTAGCCAGCAGCTCTCAGTTAGATTTTCCTCATGAGAAATCTGATATGGTAGTCAAACAGCTATCCGCAGTTAGCCATGGTTGTGAAGAAACTCGCATGGATGAGTATTCTGCAGAGGGCAGTGATCCACTTCAAACCGTTGAAACTGAATGTGATCCGTCATGTACTAGAGAAAATAGTGATGAAAAGAACATAATGAAGGACTTCACTCTTAGATTACATGATATGAAAAGGGCTTATGGTTACTCTAAGAGTAACAATAGGAAACTTGCAGCTCATGACAATAGTCAAACTGATCACTTTTCTGCACCTTCCTTGGTGGTTAAGCAAAATGTTCCTGGAAGCATGAAGATTTCTTCACGCTCCATTCAGTCAACTATTAGTGACTTTGTGACAGTAAGTAAGAGAAAGCATGAAGATACATGTACAGCAGCACTATCCGAAATTCCTGTTCTAAGAAATGATACTCTTCAACGACCATTGAATAAAAGCAACTCTGAGATGAATACTGCAGTTATGGGTTCTCCATTTAATGATTGCCCCATTAATGATTCTGCTGGTGTAAGTGAGCTTGAAGCATCTGAGCTTTCAAGAGCAGAAAAGATAAAAAAATTCAGAAGTCCTTTTTTTTGTAGAGGGAATATAAATGATGCTAAACCTAAGGATGTACGTGGCTCTAATACATTTTAAACTTTTGATGGAGTCTTACTCTTTATCAACCTGTGATATTTAAGCTCGACTACATTTTGAACAGGAAAAACCGAATGATGAAAAATCAACATCTCTGGCTAATGCCATATCAGTTGCTGCAGTGGAAGGTCTGAAAAAAGTGTCCGAGGATTGTATGGTTGGTATTGCATTAATCATTTCCATTCAGTGTTACAGACGAGAACATAAGCACAGAGAAACTTATGGTCTAAATTTAATTTATTTTTTATTCTTCACCTGCAGGATTCAGCAGGTGCAGGAAAACCATCACTTATTGATGATGTTGTACATATCACTTCTCCACGCATGTGCCCTGAAAATATATCTGAGGATCTTACTGTTAAGACTCCTACATCACAATATTCTGGTTCATTTGCAGATATTCCAAAGGCTTCTAGCCAAATGATATGTTCCACCTTGCACTTTAGTTTCCAAGAACTAAAGGCAAAAAGGCAGCAAAGATTGTTGAGGTTAAAATTGAGCAATCATGCATCTGGAGACAAAAACATGAAAAGGTTTAGAAAGTGGAGACTTCTGTAAGAATTTGGGAGAACATTGATTCTGCTTTGGCTTTAATCATCTTATTTTTACTCTTCAGTCATAGGAGCTATACTGCTGCAACACTAGAGCTTTCTCAGCCAGACAATGAAGAGCGAAAAGCAAGGACTTTGGCTGCAGCTACTACAGAGTTAGAAAGACTTTTTAAAAAGCAAGACTTTGGAAGAATGAAGGTTGCCATGTATATTCTGTTTCTTTCCAAACATTTGGTCTGATGATGTTTGATTTTTTTCATTCAGTCAATTTCAATAGTGACTTCGTTGACCCACCAGGAAGTTGCTGTGTATGCTAATTGCTGTTTGTTATGCTTGTGAACTCAGCATGTGACAAAATGAGATTTTTCCCCCTCAATGGTTTACGTTTAATTATGGTCTCACTGTTAGTAGTCAACTTCCATTATAGTCTAGCTTTAAGGTTTATAGTCGGTGATCATTATTTTGTTTCACAGGTCATTGGCCAATTTAATCTTGGATTCATTATTGGGAAATTAGATCAAGATTTATTTATCGTGGATCAGGTACTTTTATGCTTCAAACTAGCTTTTTTTATGCTTCTGTTTGCTTTAATCTTCTGATTTGTGCACGTATACAAAGCCTGAAATTCTTATGCAATTGTCTCTTTATACAGCACGCTGCTGATGAGAAATACAATTTTGAGAGGCTCTGTCAATCAACAATTTTAAATCAGCAGCCTTTGCTGCGGTGAGGGTTTCTATATCTTTATCTTATACTCATTTATGTTAAGTATGGTTTACTTGTTTAAGCTGACTTCGTTGGTGACAACGAATAACAAATAGATATTAACCATCTGGTCTCTAGACTGTTGATTGAGACCACCTTTGCTTTACATTCTTTGTCTGTGCTCCTATAATTCAATCTCCCCTGTAAATGTTATATTGTTTGATTTTCAACTTAATTACTCCTGAATTCCAAGTTAATTGAAACTTTGGGCTACTTTCAGGAGTATTTAAGATTCCTGAATTAGTTTGAATAACTCTTATCTATGTAGTTTAGGTGCACTCCTTCCTGTTCCCTGTTCCCTATTTTCTTTTTCCTCGCATTTGTGAATCAAAAAGGAGTTTCTAGATATTTTTTTCTAGTTATTCCCTCTGTTATCTCAGACAGGATGCTGAAAGTTTATTCATTACTCACCTGATGTACAAGATCACAACGTAATCATGATTTATGTGGTACTTATTTGTTCAAGTTGTATAATTTGAAGAATTTCTTTAAATTTTAGCATGGCGAAGGGGTTCAAATTATAACCGGCAGAATATATGTTCATCACTGACATAGGCTAGCAGCAGTTCTTTCCTGATCTCCCAAAGTTATGTGCAGGTCATTGACTTTGGAGTTATCTCCAGAGGAAGAAATAGTTGTTTCAATGAACATGAACATAATCAGGTAAAATATGGTTTATGTTTATTATTCTCCATCATTCTTTTTATGTTAGCTACTTTCAGAAAAGAATTTTGTAGCCATTGTATGATGGCATTATGCATTCTGGTCTACGAAATTGTCAGGAAAAATGGATTTTCTTTGGAAGAGGATCCAGATGCACCACCTGGGCGCCGATTTAAACTAATGGCTGTTCCCTTTAGCAAGAACATAACTTTTGGAGTTGAAGGTAATCCTTGCTTTGGCTTTTCTTTCTCCATTTTCCTTTTTATCAAAACACTAAAATGTAATGCAACATAAATTGGGAATAGCGTTGCAGCTACGCCAATAAGCTATGGCAGGGGAACATGAACTGTGAAAATACAGTTAAATCTAATTCAGTTCAAGCTTTTAGTTGGAAGATTCCATACATGAAAAGCTGGAGAGGAACAAAAATATGTTCCTTACATCCGGTGGTCTAGTTGAATTTCATAAGCATTTTGTACTTCTGTTGAACTGACTACCTTTTTCTACGTACGATCAAATAGTCTCAAACTAAATCTAATACTCAAACTAACGGTTCTATACTTGTTTCACTGTCATAATTACCATGCAATTGAAAACGCCAATAATCTTTCATTTGTTGACACGTGGTAAAATTTGTCACCGGTGTTCCTTGGAAACAGATGTAAAGGACCTGATCTCTACTCTTGCTGACAGTCAGGGGGACTGCTCAATAATTGGTAGTTACAAAATGGACACTTCTGATTCTGTCTGCCCATCAAGAGTTCGCGCAATGCTGGCATCACGGGCTTGCAGATCATCTGTGATGATTGGAGACCCACTGGGAAGGAATGAAATGCAGAAGGTATTCCCTGATATTACCTGAAGCAGCTAGTTTTTTAATGTATTTTAACGCGAGCAGTCTTTCCATTTTAAGAATAATGATCGTTGTAGCATCCATTGTTATCGTGCACTTTTTTATTCTCATTGTTGTGTTCAATCTCTAATTTTACCATATCGTCATTGATGAGAATAAACTTACAACTAAAAGAGATAATAATGTGTTGCACATGCCTTCCTCAGATAATCGAGCATTTGGCAAACCTGAATTCACCTTGGAATTGTCCCCATGGAAGGCCAACAATGCGGCACTTGATTGACATGACATCAATCCATAAGAGATCAGACGAAACTGAGTCGAGCTTGTGAGGAAACTCTTTACATTGACAGTTGCTAATCGTTGCCTAACTTATTGTATAAATATATGGACGACAGCTTATAGAAGGCAGCTTTTTAATTTCGCATGGACCACTCGATGATAATGGTAATAGTTTTTTGACTTGTAGCGACCAAATCACGACGTGTATCTGCGTTTCACTCAAGCTTTTAATATCAATTTGACATGACAAGGATGCCTGGATATAGCTGAAAGTTGGAGGGATAAGAAAACAAATCAGTCTGGTTGCAGAGTTAATGAATTGTTAATATTTAATTGTAGTATAGTTATTTATCAAATAAAATTAAATCCTGATCATTTAATTTAAATTAAATGTCGTAAATATAACCTGTTACGGCATTTTTTCATTCTGAAAAAGAAAAGGCAAAATAAATTTTTTATATGTATAGGTTTAAAATTAAGAAAAATAAAAGAACAGAGGAGTTACCGCCCGAGTCGTAATATCTACCGTCGCAACGGCTATAGAAATGATTGACCATGTTAATAATAATATTGGTAATTGGTGGGGAGGGAGAGGAGAGGAGAGTTAGAAGAGAAGAGAAGAGAGGAGTGCTAAACCCTGCTGTAACCCGACTCCTCCAATCGTACACATCATAAATACGCTCTCCTTCTACCCGGTAATCATCTCAAATCCTCATCTTTAGGGTTTTCACGATTCATTCGCTGTTTTTATGGTCCACGACTGCTTAGTCTGTCTTGGTTTTTCAGAATTCAACCGAGTTCGCTTTTGGAGTTTTGAGAATCGCCTTCTAACTGTTAGATTCGTGATCCAGAGCTTTTATTTTTTGTGCTTTTTCTGATTTTGTGCTTGAATAACACTTCTGCGTTTTTTTTTTTTCCCTTTCACAGGTTAATATCATATCTGCTTGAATAAAGTGATCTTTTTTTGCCCTAACTCATGGTAGCTGTAACTTTAAAAAATATATATATGTTGTTTGTTTGTTTTAATTCCTTGATTTCATGTGTTTATTTGGTTAATGGAGGGAATTATTTATGTTACTCGCAGCTTCCTCTTTCCCTACTCAAGACTGCACAAGGCCACCCCATGGTTAGATAATCTATTCTATCTTTGTTCCTGATTACTTTCCTATTAATTAGGGCTATGGACTTCTGTTTTACCATTCTGTCTTGTTTGATTGATGCAGCTTGTGAATTCATGGGTGATTTGTATATATGTTGTAACAGTTGGTGGAACTGAAAAATGGTGAGACTTACAACGGGCATTTAGTTAATTGCGACACCTGGATGAATATCCATCTCCGTGAAGTCATCTGCACCTCAAAGGTATCCTTTTCTTTCAATTTAGTTCCTTTTTCCTTTTTTCTTTTTTCTCCTCTAATATGATGTTTATCAAGTATTTATTGTTTCCTAACGATGTTTATTTGGAATTTAACATAGGATGGAGATAGATTTTGGAGAATGCCTGAATGCTATATTCGTGGGAATACTATTAAGTATCTTCGAGTTCCTGATGAGGTGATTGCTGTTAGCATTGTGTTCTCTTTATATACATAAACACGCGGCTAACCTGATTGTGATTATTGACGGAGTTTGTTCTACCCCAATCAAGGAATACATGGGTTTTCGGCTAAATTTTTTTTAGTATCAGAACAACTTTATTTAGTCTTTTGTTAGAACGCTCACGATTTTGATTTGTTTATAATTCTTATTGTCCGCCCATCAATTCAGACATTTTGGAAGTGTAAAAAAAAAAGTACGGACGTTTATTGCAATCCCATGCCCTGCAATCAACAGTATATGTCGCTCAAATACTTTGACAATTATCTGGTGTTCGTGCAACACTTTTTACGTGAAAAATATGGATGATATAGCAGTCATTTTACCCTTATAGACCTAAAGATTGATATGATTCTAATTCTTCCAAGAGATTTTGATAAGACTCTAGTGTTCCTGTTTCAGGTGATTGATAAGGTCCAGGAAGAAACCAAAACTCGTTCAGGTACATTTTATGCTTTTGCTTTAGTGTTAATGTAGGATTTGGCTTTCTATCTTGCTGCTAGTTTCCTGAATTGCACCTTTGTTTTCGGAACAATCATCACTATTATGGCTCTAGACAAAATAAGAACTCAGCTCTCTGCTGCTTCTGCCCATATGTTCTTGTGCTGATTATGTAGATTTTGTTCTTTTTCCAAATCTATGATTTCCCAAAGTTACTCGCTTTTTTACATATTTGAAAAGGCAAAAGCTTGTAATTTTGTTTGTAGATTGTTGACCTGCACGCTTCTAACTTATTATGGTTTACTGAACTAATTTCTTTTGATGAAATTTTTTAGACCGGAAGCCACCTGGTGTAGGCCGTGGAAGAGGGAGAGGTAGAGAAGATGGTGGAAGTGTTAAGGCTGCAGGTGGAGGACGTGGCAGGGCAGGTTCAAGTGGGAAGGCAGGTGGTAATAGAGGTATATGAACGTGAATAAAAGAGACTGCTTCTGGGAAGTATATGCTGAGTGATTTCATGTAATAAAGCCATTTGCTTTTGGGTGACAGGTGCAGGGCGAGGCAGGGGCTAATGGCTAGCTTCACTTTGGGCCGGTATGCTCCCTTTGGAGGCATTTTGCGCCACTCGTTTATGTTATGTAATTCTGGTGCAAATGGAGGTTATTTGTGGAATATTCTTACCTGACAATAGAACTGTTTGTTTGTATTGGCATTATTCTCTTGCGAGGACTTCTGCGGTTTCCTTTTTATTTAGTAAGTGCCGACCACCGTTAAGGAATCGGAGCCACCACTCTGGGTTGCACCATCAAGCTAGGACTCCAGCCAGCTTGTGAACTAGTTCATTCCCAATTTCCAGTTCCTGTTCTGAACTAGAAAAAGATTTAGAAAGTAAAATTTAAATATTATTGGTTTTTGAAGCAGAAAGCATGCACACGGACATATATATATATATATTCATACATATTTTGTTTCCGGGTGGTTCGGGTCATTGACATGCCTAATGTGGTCGTCTTCGTTCACACTCATGGCGAACTTAATAGCTTGTTGGCCTGTCTCTGGTTTCGTTTATATTTACACAAGAAGTTGTTTTTCTAAAGTTGTCATTTGAATAGGATAGGATGCACATGTACATGTTGAATTCTTAAAACACTTTAATTGGTGAACTATTGACCTAAAAAAATGTGGGTTTGCATTTTTATTCCTAATCTAATGTGATTTTAGAAATATTTATCAATATGGGTTCTTTTTGTCTATACTCAAAATCAGCAATCCCACTACCTATTTCTTTACAAATTTCTATTCCTACCTTTTTTACAAAAATATTTTTATTTTTGATTTTTCTTTTTATTTTAAAAACTGAAAGGGTTTAATTTAATCTCTAATATTTAATTATCTATTCAAACCTATGGTAATATAAATCAATTACATGAGGCTTTGATACCATTCTTGTGTCTACTTTTAACTTAGATTAATTAATTATCTAAGATGAAAATTAATTATCTAAGAGGGAAATTAAGAACTACTCAAGGATCTTTTATAAATAATTTATTATCTAGATTTTCTAACTTCTTTTAATTTTTCATATTTATTAAAATATCTAAAACTAGTTACAAATCCCAAAAGGTGCTCTATTTTCAATAGAATATTTTTCAAATTCATTCTGTCTCAGAATTATTTCTTCGAAGTGTTTGGAATGTTGACTTAAATTTTGATTTAATGTTTACACAATCACACTTAGAGTATTAACACGATCAATGATAAAATTTAATAATCCTATTACTGGGTCCTTTTTCGACACCATGATCTAAATGAAAACATTCAGGGTTAGAACAACTATCAGACATACCACAATTATAAACACTTCTATTTTCACAAACCAAGGACTTTCTTTCAAGCTCTTTACTTCATACAATATATAATTATAACATTATATAACATTTTAATTACACACAACAATATATCATTAAAATACGAGGCGTTGTAACCAGTGGTGCTGAAACCAAGTTTCTATTAGACCAATAGCCCTCAACCTCTGTTTTCCAGCCAATATAACTTAGTTCACACAACAGTTTATGTATATAATAAGAACATGTACCTTACAATAGATCGGGTTTATTGAGCTTCCGCAATAAAAGCTTTATACTACTTCCTGCTCGTCACTAGCAATCACCTTGACAGGTTGAAAGATCTTCTGTGCTTCTAGCTGCCCTCTTTTCTTCTTCTCGGGGACTTACTACAATCACTCTTTCAAAACAGACCGTTTAGTAGCAGTATATTAAAGTACACAAGAGTCGAAAATATTATCCAGAAATCCAGTGATTCGATTGATTAGCGTGAGGGTTCTTTCTACTTCTCTACAATCGCAATGTTCGTTGTGGAATTCAATATGCTGATCACACACTGCTTTTCCTGTTTCTGCAAGTTCCTATTTTAAACTTCTTATTACACTCAAATTCCTTTATCAGGCAGGAATCTCTATTATTTAGCAAACCGACGAAAATAAAAAGTAATACAGCTGGTGTCAGTAAACTGTTTTAGCCAGCTTTACATATTTATCATATGCACACAATGAAGAATGACAACTGGTGTTTGCCACCTAACAATCGCACTCATAAAGTAATATTATTGAAAATAAACAAATCGAGGGGCCATCTCTGTCAGTAGAGATAAGATTCCTTTTTGCTAGGTCATGCATGACGTTAGTATTCATCTTGATGAGCTCCTGCTATGTCCATCAGATATTGTTCTTCTTCTTCCTCTGGATCCTCTTCTGGGTCTTCTTCTTCTTCTTCATTGGTTCTTATTCCAAGCCTCTATCAAGTTGTTAGGAATTGGCTTAATGGGGTCTCCACTTTTCATTACATGATCGTTGTCACTAGAGCATGGCTTACTCTTAATTGGGCCACCTTCTTGGGCCAAGGCCTTGCCTTTTTGTTTTCTTTTTTTGTCGAATTGCAAACGCTCTTCTTTCTATTTCTCAATGAAGAGAGCCAAGTCCAACTGTGAAGTTTTTTGGACTTTCTGCTGTTTAATCCATTTGTCTAGGATTTCTTCAGCACTTCTATATTCACAGTTTGAATGCCTATGTCCAGGCCTTTTGCAATTCTAGCAAAGTTCGTTTGTAGGAACCTTTGCTTTTTTCAACGTCCTCACAAGACCAGAGCCTACACTCTCAGAGCCTTCGCTCTCAGATCTCTTTCTCTTGGATGGGCATTGCTTCCTTGTATGCCCTTGTTTCTTGCATATCCAACATAGTTTGTTCTTTGCAGCAGGATCCATCTGTAATATTAACAAGTTCACAAGAAAGAGAGTCAGCTATTACATTTTTATTAGAAGGAATGTATTCAATATCAAACTTGTAATAATTGAACCATTCTTGTAATCTTAAAAGTCTAGTTTGTCTAGCTTCCTTAAAATTCAAACTCATAAATCTTTTTACATAAGTCAAATCTGTTCTAAGAACGAACTTTTTAGGAGCTAAAAAGATATAAAAAGCTTTTATACCATTTTTTGCAGCAAGTGTTTCTTTTTCATGAAGTGGATAATTTATTTCGGCACCTTTAAAAGTTCCATACCAATACTTACAAATAGGTTCAGGTTTACGACCTTTAATTTTAAGGACTGCACCCCAATTACTATCAAAAGCATCTGTTTCTAAAACTAACTCATCTGCATCTGAAGGAAATTCTAGACAGGGCAAATTTCTCATTTTTTCTTTTACCTCTCTTATTGCTCTAGTATCCTCATCATTCCAATACCAAGGTGTTTTATCAGAAGTTTTCTTCGAAATTCTACCTAAGTATTTGGATAGATTTTTGATAAATTATCGAGCATAGTTAGCAAGTCCATAAAATCTTTGTACTTACTTTCTATCCTCCAGCTCATCAAGAAACATAGCTATTTTTTCTGATATATGGTCTTGCAACCATACCTTACCTCTTGCTATCTCTATTCCTAAGAACTTCATACGTTCCTTGAACCATTCTATCTTTCTTTCTGATAGAATCATACCTTCCTATTTAAAGATATCAGTCACCTGTTCTAAGTGGCTCATGTGTTCTGTTTCATTATTACTAAATACTAACACATCATCTATGTAGACCACACAAAACTTCTTTAATGCTTTGAAAGTATTGTCCATTTTTCATTGAAAAATGTCAGGTGCATTCTTCAAACCGAATGGTATAACCAACCATTCATACATTCTTTGAGGAGCATTGAATGTTGTTAAAGGTATTGAGTCTTCTTCCATCTTAACCTGCCAATAACCACTTTTTAAGTCAAATTTAGAAAAAAAATGAAAGGTTGTTTAAGACTTAACCTGTCTATGACATCTCCTGATGTAGGAATCTTATAGCCATCATCTTTGGTAACATTGTTTACCTAACGATAGTCTATAACCATTCTTGCTTTTCCTCTTACCTGTTCTGCATGATTGATCACCATGAAAGCTGGACTAGAATGGGGACTTAAGCCATCCCTAATTAATCCTTTTTCAAGTAGTTCAGGAATTTGTTTTTCAAACTCTTCTATCATCTCTCCAGTATATGTTATATTTTTTGCTCTGATGATAGTGTGTTGATCTTTTAGTTCTAATTTGGCCTTGATGCCATTTAGCACCCATAACTTTAATGGATCTTCACTAAAGTTATCAACAAGCTTAACTAAGAATTTATCCCATTTTGTTCCAGTTAACTGCATGCTACGTACAATAAAATTTTCTATTATACCTTGTGTCTCAGTATACAACTGTTCATACCAATTGGTATCATTTGAATTTTCAGATTCAAATAAGTGTTCAATCCAAGAATCACCATGTTGGGCATGCACTCTGAAAGCTGGTTCACTGGGAATGGGTACACATATGGCAAAAAGTTAAATTAGATAAAAGCCAAATTTAAGTTTAAGTTTGGGTTAGAGTTAGATGGGAATCGTGACTGCCGCAAGAGAAACAGAGTTGATATCTTGCATAAAGGGGCAATTTTCTCGTTGTCCTTTTAAGAAGATATTTCCTAAGACAATGTCTGCATCTAAGTCTGGAAAGGCTAAGAGCTTATCAATTGTAAATTGGGTACGTCCTATTATGATAGGGACTTTTCATGCATAATGAGTAACCAAATTTACCTCTCCTCCTGCCATGCGAAGGACCATTGGTTCAGCTAATTGATCCCACCACTTATCAGGTAATGCATTAAGTCTTGCATTACTTATTGTTGCTCCTGTGTCAATCAACGCATCTAAAGAGTAATCATAATAGCCAGAAAATTTGAATATGACTTCAATGTATGTGCTCAAATGTGTTTCTTCTAAGCTAAAGATATTCCGAGATGCTACTGGTTTGGGAGAGACCATTTGCCATACCTTATTGAAAGGAATGGAACGTTATTGAGAAATCTTTTGGATTTCTTTTACAACCTCAGGAATTATAGGGACTTGTCTCATTGCCCTGATATGTTCTTAATCGTCATCATATTCTGCAAAGATAGGAATACTAATTTCTTTGTATCTTATGATTTTCTTATTATCAGATGAATGACCATCCTCTTCTTATGATCTAGAAAGTCCTTGATTTTATCCCAATCTTCTTATTAAGGGTTCCTCATGACTTTCTTCTGACACAGTATCAGAGATAGTTCTCCTAAGGATGTCAATTAACCTCCTGGGAGTTAGATCTAGTAGGAAGTTTCTAAAGTCATGTCTCAAAGATGGATTTCTGGAAAGGTAGCCTTTAAGTTGAGGATCAGAGATTGTAAAACCTCTCATAGGTTCTTCTAAACTAAGGATAATGTTTTTACCCTTTTATGAGATTTGAAAAGATCCTATAGATCTAGAAGTTTCAGTTGGCTTAGTTAATACCCAACTCTTGGGCCAACTAAGCTCAACAGGATTGATTTCTCTTCTATGAAACTGATTATAATTATCTGAACCTTTCTAGAACAGTTCTGTTATTTTAGCCATGTTTTTTACTCCAGGATTAGTTGAATTGATTAACCTAAAAATAATCCTAGTGTGATACGCCAAATACTTGGCCTGGGAACTCATCCTATTCATCTTGTTTGACTTTATCCTCAGAGTCAAAGAGTTTCCTAATACTCTATCGTTCAAAGCCATAAGGTAGTTTGGATGGCTTTGGAACCAGATAGGATCATTTGCAAGATTGGTCTGTACTTCTGATATCAGCTGATCTTTGAATTCTTTCCACCTTTTATCTAAGATAGCTGCTATCACTGGAGCATCCGCAAGGAGGTTAAATAGAGGAACTAATCCTACTTGGATTAGACCTACATGGATGTACTTGTATTCTCCTTTTGCCTTATTTGTCATTTCTTTGATTTTTGAGAGATTGATGAGGGGGATATCCAACGTTTCTAATTCTGAACTATAAACTTGAGCCGTTGACTCACTTTGGGTGACATTTACAACAAATTTGAAATTGAATTTAGATTTGCTATAAATAGCATTGATGTCTTGTCACGCCCCAGCCCATACCTGGAGGAACATGCTCCCGTAGCATACACAACGATCTCCCGTACGGAAAACCGTGGTATACACTACAAGGGATACCTGTACATGAATAAAAAGACGTCGTATGGGGACAACCTTGTAGTATGGCGGTAACAACAGTAAACAGAACCAAACATAACCCTGGATTAACATACATTCAAAGGAATGTACAAACTGAAATACAAAAGTATATTTATTAATATACAACGGTTCTGATTACACAATCCGTACAAACCACCATCTAACTACTATACATTACTGCCTCATTACTATACAAAATACAA
>CANYBF011335231.1:0-11155 GCA_948192965.1 Dalechampia spathulata | reverse complement strand
AAAAGACGCAAAGCATGCATCTGTTGAGAGGGGGTCATTTTCCTTCTTGGGATCGTCCTTCTTTGTACTTCAAATGCTTGGTGTTTCTTTTTCTTTCCAGGCGTGCTTTGTGTGATTCTTCTCTCCTTCGGTCTTGTAATAAATCACTGCTGGGTTCTTGTTGTTGTTAAGCTTTTAGGAGGGTTGCTTAGCTTGGACGAAACACTTCTTCTTGTCCTCCATCGTGTGTTTCTTCTTCTGTGGCTGTTGTAATTTTGAGGGTTGTTTCTATTAAATTCTTGGTGTTGCATGTGTCTATATTATGTAGGAAAGGGTCTTGAGGGGCGCGTTTTCTTTGGATTCTTTTTCATTTGGAAGCTGAGTTGAGTTTCCTTTATATGGTCTTCTTCTTTTCTTTATGTTGGTTGGGTTTATTTCCTTTGATTTTATGAGGATGTTTCTGCTGAGTTCCTCGTTGGTTGTTAAGCGGTTTTAAAGGTTAATATTTGGGAGTTTTCTTTTAACATTGTGGAGTCGATTGCTGTAGGGAAAAGTTGCCTATCATCACCTAAACTTCTTCATATTTTTTCTGGCGTTGGTGTGTTCTGGGGCAAGTTGAAGCTTTACATTGTGATGACTTAGAGGTTTCGGCGATTTAAGAGCTTCTGCTTCATGCGTTTTAGATCAGTTGATTCTAAAGGAGAAGTAAACACGTAAGGATGAATCGTGTTCTTGGAGGGTCGAGCGGTGATTCTTGAACTTTGCATGTATTACGAGTTGCGTTTTGCATTAAGGAAGTCATGCATGTATTCTGTTTTGGTAATTCTTGTTGATCCTGAATTGTTGTTGCGAGTTCACTGAGGGATGTTGACGTTCGGCCCTTTACTTATCACCGAGTAAGTTATATATTTTGATTTGCTGGAAGTTGGTGTTTAATGTGATTCATTCTTCTTTCTCCTTGATAGCAGCTTGGTGTTTGGTCCATTCTTGCATGGTTTTTTTTAAATTCTTCATCGTCCCCTTCTTGTGTCATGTAGGTCTGTTGTGATTGGGTAGGTGGTTACGTTGCATGCATTTCCTAGCTACGGTCCTGGTTACTATTCTTTTGAACATTTGTATCTGTTTTGGGGTAAGCAGTTGTGGGTTGTTGGTAGTGATATCGCCGAGCGTTATTTGACAGAGGGTTGGTTAGAGTAGGAACGAGTCTGGGCGTAGCAAAAGCGGTGGTAGTTAGTTTGAGGCACTCGTTGTTTAAAGGCGTGAATGAAAACTTACTTGCTACCCTTAATTTCTTCTGATTCTTATGGCTGTTCGGACCTCCCTTTTCTTTCTTAATAAACTGCTGAGACTTGAGTTCTTTACTAATTTCTGTTGGTGTTATGTGCATAAAGAAAAGAGGGATATTGAGAGATGTATGGCTGGTGGTGCGATTATGTGTTGATTATTGGTACAAATGCTGCAGTGATGTGGTGGTTTACTTGATTTGTTTTGATGCATGTTGCGGTGGATGATGATATATGCATTTTTGCGGCAGACATATATATATATATATATATAATTACTCATAATTTTATTATATGAAATATTATATTATTTAGTCACTGCTACTATTTAATTATATATTTAATCATATAGCTATATTTAGCATAAGAAAAGTTATTTGATTTAATATTCTATATTATTAAATTCTTAATATATTAATTAAAACTATGTTTTAGCATAAAAGCAGAGTTTCATAACCTAATATTTTATATTAATTTCTAATGATATTAAATTATTACTTAATTACCTAAAATAGAAGTTTATACCAGAGTTTATTTTATGCATAATTTAATACCACAAATGTTATTAATTAAATTTATATAGTAAGGTAATATTATAGTTATTTAAATTATAAATGAGGATCATTTATTACTAATATTTTAAACTATAATTATTATATGGTTATTAAATTTTAAAGTGTATGATTAATATAAATTTTATTAATTATGAATTGTTTAAAGTTAATAGATCTTTAATTTAATTAAATTAATAATCAAAATTATATTATATTGAGTCATAAAGAGTTGTTTATACAAGATTTATAATTTAGTTACGTTAAGATTATGATAGTCTTATACATTATTTAACTATAAATAATAGTATATTAACATAAATTTTAAATAAAAGATAAAACTTAGAAATAAATGTCATATGGTTATTTTCCCTATTAATTTTGTTAGTAATGACTACGTGTTAACTTCTTGTTTATATTATACTTTTTATGTTTAGTTATTTTAGAAATTTGAGAATAATAATTATAAGGTGAAGATTTTTATTACTTGGCGTGATCTATATGATTGATAAGTGATTGAATCCTCTGAGGGTATTACTAAGCGTATATAAATAATTACAGGGCCTACTGAGGAGCCAACTCACGTATCCCCGAGATGCTTAGATAAAGGTAAAGCCCCTGAAGGTCAGTGCTATCATACTCGACTTAAATAAATAAGTCTGAGATAATATCACACACGCACTGCATAGTAATTATTAAGTCGTATGCTCTGAGATACATTAAAATATTCATCTAAATATTCCAATGCATCATATCATATAAATCATGCTCATTATTAGATAATGCATTGACATTTCATAACATCATTTTATGGCGTCATAAGGACGGAAAAGTGAGATTATTGTGCTGAGATTGAATACGTATTGAGATGTTTATAAGGAAGCTGAGTACAGTCGCTTCCCATACGCTGAGTTCAGTCGTGTATGCTATTTATTATTATTGAATACTGAGTACAGTCGCATTCCATAAAATATTATGATTGAAAATATGATTGGTCAATTGAGATACGGCAGTAAAACAGATTGATTGAGGGGGAGTGCAAAATATTGCATTCTCATAAATTCATTTCATAATTGCATACATTTATATTAAATTGAAATGGATATGGTGGTTATGGAAATACGTGAATTATTTGTGATGCTATGAATGAAAATCAGAGATGAATCCAGGTACTACGAGATGAGGAGATGAGAATTTTGAAAGCATATACGGGTGAATATGCTTACATCGAAATTTGAGCCGTACGCTGCAATAATTAAATTTTACTGACACATGATTTTATGTTTCCATTTGATAATGATTTTTATGTTATTACTCAGAATTTTCTATATTTGAATATTATTAATTGTTGCATTCATTTATTAGCGCCACTGAGTTTTACTCAGAGTTTGTCATTTGATGAACGCAGGTCCAAGCACATCAGAAGTTAGACGGGGTTAGCGTTAGTTGTTGGCAGTGCGGTACATGACTTCGACGATTCTTACGAGGGTTGCCATACTGGGACTTAGTTACGCGGACTCCTGCCGGCATTGTGTATGCTGCTTATGCTCCTTTCAATTTTGGCAGTAACATTAGGTTGCGTTGCTTCAACTACTACTACTTGCTAAATGCCACTGGGCATAACTACAACCTTCTTTGTATTTGTGACTCGTTGCATGTAACAGATGCTACAGTGTTGTTCCTTATCTTTTTAGTATGAATATCATAATTATATTTTGTGAAAAATTCTTTGACATGCTTGATACAATTGTAATGATATATGATTAGTGATTGTCTTCCCTTGTCGATGGAGGAGTTTCAAGGTTTCATTATGGGACATGTCTCTACTTGGAGGTGTGACAGGTACGGAGTCAAATTACAGGGGTGAGATTCTCCTACTGGTATGAGATATACTAATATCAATTAATATGGTGAAGGGAGTGAGATGCTCCTACAGGTGTGAGAAGTGCCTGTATTAATTGATATGACAACGGAATGAGATGTTCTGGAAAAGAGTGCGAGAGGCACCAAACCGAGGGCGAGTGTATAGTATTGTTGAGCATTCATGATTGTGTGATTAGGCAGAGATTGCTGGTATGCATGATAGGCAGAGATTGTCGGTATTGCTTGTGCTACTGATGTTCGGGCTATGTGCCGTGTGATTGGTTGTATGTTGTATAGATTGACTTATGTATGTGTATGACATATCTTGTGTTCCTAGCACCACTGAGATTATTCTCAGCGTTTATCATTTGATGAACGTAGGTCTGAGTTCAGAGGGTGAGCACTGAGATTAGAAGTACAGCAGCTGGTTCGTGTCGTGGACTTCTGGACAGACTCCTGCGGCTTGTATATTTATGCATAGTCCTTTTATATTTGTATTTGGTAGTATACTAAATGTATTGTATAAGAATCCATATATATATCCAGGGGTTTGTATTTATTTGTATATCTTTCTGTTATTAGATTTTTATACAAGCATTAGAGTTTACAATCCCTTGTAGTATAATTATTGTTTTCCTGAGACGGGAAAGCGATGGTTATGCTATGGGATCATGTCGTCACCTCGTGGGTCTTGGGTCGGGGTGTGAGTTATAAATTTTACTCAATCCATGATAGATGTTGGTTAAGACTGGAACAGGTAAGCAAAAGCTATCTCCCATGGTCATCATACTTGTAACTTTAAAAGTGCTGGGGCGGATGAGATTTGGAACTTTATGGGGCAGTACAAATTTACATAACCAACAAGAAAGAAAAGTGGCTAAGAAAATCACATCTTGTAAAGCACGATCCTTGATGCCAAGAAGGATAAAGGAACATTGCTAGGCTTCATTCCAAGTTAAGGCCTTGCCGATTATTCCATATGGGCAGAATGTCTTCTTTGGAGTTGAAGTTCTTTTCAAGTAATCTTTTCCTGGAGGTTTAGCATATCTGACAGCTCCACAAAATCAAAATTTAATCCAGTCATCAATCTTCACTTAGTGTTGGTCATTAGCAAACTTATGATAAGCATGAAACAAGTATTGGTAACTTGGTGGAAGAAATGCATTACCACCATCAGAGCCTACAAGTTCTTCAGTAGAAGGTATGACTTCATCATA
This sequence comes from Dalechampia spathulata, assembly GCA_948192965.1. Classification (NCBI taxonomy): domain Eukaryota; kingdom Viridiplantae; phylum Streptophyta; class Magnoliopsida; order Malpighiales; family Euphorbiaceae; genus Dalechampia; species Dalechampia spathulata. Next base: position 6,262 of record CANYBF011335231.1, on the reverse strand, counting down.
TAAGGTGCCTGAGATGGAAAGTTTACTTAAAGAATGCAAATCTTAAAGTGAAATCAAATATTCTCTAAGAGGTAGGTAGAGAGTGTTGGTTGATAGACTTCAATGCTCATAAAAGTATTGCATGATGCTAGCAAACTTATCATAAATGAAGAGTGATGCAAAAATAGCATCATAAATATGAGCTTGTATGAGCAATGCCTTGTTTACTGCAAGAATATCTTCAAGCCATTCTCAATAACATGGAGAATATAAGAATTCGCGAGCAACCTTGAAGGTAGGTGGTCATGATACGTCTTTAAGGGCAATGCACTTTTTTAACAGAGACAGGTTATCAGAAGGACTTCACTCAGACTTGAATGAATGAAGACTTTAAAAGCAAACAAGTTGACTTGAAGATGTCTTGGCTGGAGTTGGTAAATTCATGAGAAGCTTTCTTTGACCAAGTTGATAAAAATGGAACCACCACGGTTGAAGACCATGATGGAGCAAAACATCGAATGGCAGAAGTTTGGACTTGTAAAATTGTATTCAGATGCATACCGTTGCTCTTAACTTCTAAAATCTTGATGCATGATCATCATTTATCATTAAGGTGAGCTTCAATTTGAATCATCTTCACTTCAAGAGACCAAGTATGTTAGCTAGATCACCATAAGTTAACTTAAAAAATCACACAAATTAGTGAATTTTAATCACTTACCAGTTAGCTATCAAGGCTTGTCAAATCTTCAAATTGCTTGAATCTTAAATCTTAAGTCTTGATTAATCACAAGAATCAGGTCATCTCAAGATAATTGACTAAATTTATAGTCAAGCCACCTTGCTGATTGATTGCTTATGATAGTGGGAGTAATGATTGTCTTTCTCGATACTTGAATCTTGGAGTTACTTAAATCTTCCACTTGCTTCAATCTTGATTAAATACGATAATTAAGTCACCATAAAATAATTGACTAATTTTAAGTCAAATTATTTTACCTGTTCAATTATTCATAAAAAATCAAGTAGGTTTGGAGGTGATCGCCTCTTTGGTAGTTGAATCTTCAAGTATCTTGAATCTCTTCAATTTTAATTAAATACGATAATTAAGTCACTCTAAAACAATGTCAAATTGTTTTACTAGTTTAATTATTCGTAAAAAAATCAAGTAGTCTTGTAGGTGATCGCCTTTGTGGTAGTTAAATCTTCAAGTATCATGAATCTCTTGAATTTTGAAGTTGATCACCTTGATGGAGATGGTTGAATGATGCTCTTAACTTCAATACAATGCAATGATCCAAGCATAATTCTATAAAAAAAAAAATTTGTTGTTAGCCTTCTTGTAATATAACAAAAAAAAAGAAAGAAAAGAAAAAAAATCTCACTTAGAAGAGATACCAAAGGGAGGAAGAGGAATTATGTTGAAGTGGGAAAAAATAGGATATTCTAGGTCTTTATTTATAGTGATGGAATAAGTCCGAATTGAGTTAGGATTAAAGTTCAAATTCCACTATGATAGGGATAAAAATCCTTTATCATACTTAATTTAGATTTTAAAATTATCAAAAATCCTAATTGGATTAAATGAAAATTTTAAATTTTAATCTTAATTATTTTCAAACTATATCAAATATTATTCTTTAATAATATTTGTTTGAGATAAAGGTGTTGTTTATCTTCAAATTATATATTAAATTTTATTTTAATATTAATTTTAAAAAAATAATAAAAATAAAATAAAATAAAATAAAAAGCAAAACAAAGTCACAGTAAAAGTTCCAGGATTTTTTTTGGTTTTTCCTCTTTCCTATAATTGTCCAAATTCTTTTCCTTCTGAAAAAAAAATTTTTTAAGTCATATATTAAAATAAAAAAAATATTTGGCTTCATATTATTTATAAATGTCTAAAATTAATTTGAGATATATTCATTTAAATAAATTAATGAATAAATCTCGAGGGGGCATTTGTAGATATCAAAAAATTCAAATTAATTTTTCAATCAATTAAATATATTTTTGATCTATGAAATTAATTAGATTAAATAATTATTTTAATCTAATAAATAAAATATATTTTATAGATCAATTAAACAAATATTTTTGATCTATAAAATAATTGGATTAAATGATTGTTTTAATCTAATAAATTAAATAGATTTTAAACCAATCAAGATTATCCGATTTATTATCTACATTTAAATTATTTTAATATTGAGATAAATACTATTAAAATAATAAATAAATAAATTGATAATTATTTTGAAGTGAGGATAAGGGTTGAATACGTAAATTCTTCTCCTCTAAATCACTATAAATAGGAGGTCTCTCCTTCATTCCAAAACACACATTTGGAAGCCAAAAGCCAGAAACAACAAGAAGCTCTCAAGTCTCAAGCTCTCTAAATCTTTAAGACCTCAAGGCGTTCTTCAAGTTCATCAAGGCATTTAAGAAGTTTGTCAAGGTGTTCTTCCTTCCAAGGTGAAATTTGATTCAAGATCAAGCCCTCTAAAGCAGTTGAATAGTATTCATCACTAAAAATCAAGTTTAATTCAAGATCAAATTATAAAAACCTTTAAATCAAGTTCTTGCTTCAAAATGTGAATCAGAGGATTTAAATTCTTTGTTATAGAATTTTATATTAAAGATTGTAACCCGCTTCAAATTAATAAATTTATTTGTTGATTAATTTCTAATTCAATATCATTTTTATTTTATAGATTTTGCACACTACATCATCCTAAATAAATAATAAATAAATAACAAATAAATAACATCACATATATTCATAACAAATACACATTTAACATAATAATTCAAAAATATCACCTTAATATAAGAGCCAAAAATTTAATGATAAAATTTTTATCAATATAAATACATTTACTTATCAAAAAATATAATCATCCTAAATAAATAATACATATATAAAAAATAAATCAACTCACATATGTTAACAAAAAATACACATTTAATATAATAATTCAAAATAATTTAAAAATATCACCTTAAACTATTGCCCCTTTGATATTAGATTGCAAAAAAAATAAATTGTTGAATATTTCGGCCTTGTAAGAAAGAAGAGAGGAAGAGAGTTTTTTTGGTTGAATATTTTTTCTTAAAGGGAGTTCTTTTGGTTGAATTTTTCTACTTGGAAAAAAGAAGAGAGGAAGGAAGTGAGGTGAGGTGAGGTTGAAAGAGAGGGGAAAAAATGAGAAGTGAGGAAAGAGAGGAAGAATGGAAAAAGGAGAGAAGGGAGGACGGTAGGTGGTAGGATTAAAAGCTGACTGTCAATCTTAATGATCGCTAGGTACACTCATCTAATAGGGGTATGACACGTGGCTCATGCAAGAGAAGGGGTAGGGAATCCGACAAACATGACAGAGATGGTAGGGGTCTGACAATGGGACATGTGATTGCGAGTTTGACTGATGTCCGTCTGACTTGTCATGCCAACCCATCTATCTCTACCCACGTGTCATACCATCTCTTATCTTTTTGCCTATATGATCACCACATCATTTGGCCACCACTTTGACCGGTGGCCAGACCAAAAAACACACTAAATCGAAAAATTTTTCCTTTTGTACAGCAAAAAAGGAATTTAAAATATTTTTCACACTAAAAAAGGAAATTGCCCATAACCGGTGGCTATACACTCTCTCCATGCCATGTCAGTTTCCTCTCTTATCCTTGTCTACCACATTATTTGACCACCAGAATGACTAGTGACCAACTAGCAAAATAAACCAAAGAAACTTATCTCCATTTCACAGCAATTAGAAACTTTTATCCCAAATAAGGAATTTGCCCTTAGGTATTGCTCATAAGCATTACCTCAAAGCTTGGTTCAGTACTAGAGGAAATAAGTAAGTGCATTTCTACTATTCATCAAAATTCATGTAATTCATTTTGTATGCTTGTGAATCACTAGTGCTATAAAATGATTGATTATAAACAAAAATTATCCATGAATAATTTTATTAAATTGGTATATATATTAAATATAAATATATGGATTTGAGTTTAATGTAGATAAAAATTGCTAATAGAATATTAAGATTTTACTTGTAGAAACTTTTACAGTTTAATAAATTCGTAGTTAGTCATATATACACTTTTATTTTCACGTTATATTTGACACAAAATATACAATAGTAGCATATTGGGTCTATTTTATTTTATTTGTTTAATTACTTGTGTTGAGAAGTTAATGAAAAAATCATGGTATAAGTTTCTTTAATTGATAGATTTTTTATGTAAAACATAGTAAGAATTTTATGAGATTTGTTATTCTATTGCTTGCAATATCATTGGAGTGAACACTACAAGAAAATTTTGATCAATCCATTACAAATTTGTAATGGATTTTGTTACAAAATATTTGTAACAAAAAATATTTATTACAAATATATGACAGGAATGCGGTGGGAATATAGCAGGTAACTTTTGTAATGAATTTGTAATAAATTTTTTTATCACAAACTTGTAACAAAAAAATATTTGTTACAAATATATGATGGGATGTGACATGTAACTTTTTTTAATGAATTTATAATAGAATTTGTCATTACAAATTTGTAATCAAAAATATATATTACAAATAAATAACAAAAATGTAGCGGGTAATTTTTTTTAATGAATTTTCAATTGAATTTATAGTCAATTTTCAATTTGTAATAAATTTATAATGAAATTTACAATCTTTTACAAATTTGTAATTAAATTTGTACATATCTTTCTACTATTTAAATTTGTTAATAATATAATATTTTACTACTCATTATATTGAAATAAGATCTAACTATATTAGTCAATATTAACATGTTAAATATATACCTAATTTTTTCATGCTAAACAGTTTTTTTATAAAAATTAAGAACTAAATAATAATTGATGATTGATAATGATTTATTGTTATATATTAGTTGTTAACCATTAATTGTTTATAAATTATTTTAAAATCGAAGTCTTTAGTAAAATTAATATTTTGATTAATAATTCAATTTAAAATAATATCTTAATTTATTTTAATATTCATATAAACTACTTATAATTTTTCTAGGGATAAAGATTAAGAAAAGTTGAAATGTCTTCTTATATTAAAATTTTTCCAAACGTAAAAAAAGTATTGGATCAAAAGGTTTAATGATTTCTCATACTTTTAAAAATATATATATTAATGATACTTTATCTTTAAAATAGTTAAATAAAATATCATTTAACATTCCATGTTGACAGTTTTTACATAACAAAATTTTAGTAATTTAATTTAAATTAACAATTAAATTTTATTACTAGATTAAAATATTAATATAAAAATATTGACATGATTTATGTAAGAGGTTTTTCCAAATTTATCAATACACATTTTTTTGAAAAATTATAAGTTTATTATAAATTTACTTTATGTTTATTTTAGTTTGTAGGAAGGTTTGTTTTAAATTTATTTTAATTTGTAAAAAAATTTACTTTAGCTTTATGCTAGATGTTGACTTTTCAATTTTGATGAATGTCAAAATTGATATTAATTGAGTTTAAGTTTATGTTGAATTAACTCAAGTGATTTTTACTTATTTGATTTTATTGTCTTGGATTAAAAATTGCTATCAAATGATATGTTAAGTAAATCATATCATTATTGACCCATGTGATTTATTGTTGGTATTTTGTTGGTAATTATTTTAATTAATTGTTGTTACTTATTCATTTGTCAATCACGTTGATTTCCTTATTTCACATGATTATTTAATTTTGAATTGATAATGATTTCTTTTATTTAGTAAATATCTTAAGTAATTTATTTGACTTGCTAATTATCTAATGGATTTACTATTTTAAATATTTAAAAAGATAAGATAATTATCTATTACCCATATTAGAATATTTTATGATTTTTTTTACAAAAGGATTTTCACATATTTAAATATTTTTTATCTTTTCAAAAATTGAATTGGAAGCATATTGGACATTACATAAAAATCAAAATTCAACAACTACATTTTTGAAGATTTTCAATGGATTGATAAAAAAAGATTATGATGAATATTTATTTTTTGAGAGTTTTATTTAAGGTATTTTTTTTAGAATTTTTTTAACTAAAATTGTTACACCCACATAGATACCCTGGGAGTATTCTATATTGTGTGCCTAAGTATATAGATGAATGCTAGCATTTGCATGATTGAATGATGACTGGTATGTGTATGAGGATGGCTTTGTGCCTATATGTTTATCAGTGTTTCCCTAAGGGCAATGTGAGGATGTATATTGGGTTTGATATGTT
>CANYBF011335187.1:0-14930 GCA_948192965.1 Dalechampia spathulata | reverse complement strand
TGTTGGTACGCCCGTACGGGCACTGTTCATCTGATAAAATTACTGTTCACCTGCGAGCAAACTGAATTCCTGCGAGTTGCGGTACGACCGTACGCCCATGTGGTACGCCCATGTCGCTCCGCTCCGTTCGCTCGTTTCGCTCACGCTCCACTCGCTCACTCCGCTCCGCTCCGACATCTGCCCCTTATACCAGTATAAGGGCTATTCCTAACATCATGCATACCCAATCATAAACACAAAGCCGTCCCTCATCCCACCGAGAAGACATGCTTCCCAACGAGACGACGTCACACATATAAGCATATACACGCATACATCCACACATATACATCAATCCATCATCATATGCACATATGCATTTATATATATACATTCACATAGAGCCCTAGACACGTGTACACACTTAACTCCTAGGGTCTCTAACGTGGGTGTAACAATTTGTTAATTAAAGTTACAAAATATCTCACATTCTTAATATATATTTTAACATTTTCAAAATTATATTATTAAAGTCAAGTAAAATATATTGATTGAACACACATATTTGAATTTTTAATTAATATTAGATGAGAGAAAATGAACAAGTGAAATAATGACTTTACCATTTTTTTTAAATTTATTAAAACTAATTTTATTTTTATTTTAATTATTTAATAGTAATAATTTTAATTTATGATAACTAATTTCTATCTACGAATTCTATTTAAAATTAAATGTAAATATGAATTATTTTTATTATAAATAATTAATTTTAAGAAAATAAAAGTTTATTAAATAATATAAATTTGCTAACAGTAATTTTATTTTATTTTAATAATTTAATAGTAATAATTTTAATTTATAATAATTGATTTATATAATAAAGTTATATGAAGGAAAATAATACTTATAATTATTTTTAAAAATATAAGGTATTTATTAAAGTTATAAAATATTATACATTGTTAACGTATGATTTAACTTTTTCAATTGAAATCTTATGATTGTTTATAATTTATATAATATGATTATTTAAATTATTAAAATTTAAAAAATATTAATTACATTAAATTTGTAATAGATAATTTATAAAAACTAATTTTATTTTATTTTAATTATTTAATAGTTGAAATCCCAAGATAAGCAACACAACAATCAAACAAGAATTGAAGAGATGGAAAGAAATGGAACACAAGAAATTTATAGTGGTTCGGGCAACAAATGCCTACATCCACTTACTGAAGCAAATAAGTTAGGTTTCCATTAATAACTTCATAAATACAACAAAGAATTCTTCTCACAAGAATTCAATCACTAGTATTTTCCCAAGGCTCACACTAAACCCTTATAATAAGTATTTTTCCAAGGCTCATACTAAACCTAACTCAATCACAATCCCTTCCTATCTCTCAAAATATATCCCAAGAGAAAGACAACAAGGATTGAAAACCCATAAATCCTTTTCAAAGGATTTACAACTCAAGAAATCAAGAAATACTCAAAAATACATCAAAATGTATATAACAAAAAAAATAATAATTGTAGATTGATTTCCTACCTTCAATAAGGTTAATCTACACTTATATAAGTTATTCTAAGCTTACATGATCATTGGGAATACATTAAATGCAAAATAGAGCTATTATACAACTTTTTTAAAAATGCTAAAAAATATATATTTCAACCCATACAGCCATACACCTTCCCGTATGCCCGTACGACACCCAAAATATGACTCTAAAATGATGTTAAAGCATCACGTAAGGCTATACACCAAGTAATATGCTTGTACCAAACTTTCTGGACATTTTTCTACTCCGTACGGCCTCTTTGTATGCCCATACGACTTAGGAAACCAAACGGTACCACACCAAAAATACTGACAAGCAAAATTCCTGAGAGCTCTGGTGCTGCCGTACCATATATTGGTACTCTCGGATGAAGCTTAAAACACTCAAAACTTCAATAATGTTTATAAAACATTGTTTGTCTAACATCAAAACTAAAATCAATGACCCTCAAGGTCCAACATTCTCTCCCTTTTTGATGTTGACAAACCTCAAATAATTTTTAATCAAAATTAACTCCCCCTCACAAATTGCACCCTTGCAATTCATACTCAATGAAAATTATTGTTCAAAATGCATACAAATTCATTTTCACCCATACTTCTCCCTCTTTGGCTACATCAAAAAGAAAATAAGCCAAAATCAACCATTGAAGTATGTTCTCATGCATATGTTCAAAAATCTCATTTCAAAACAAAAACAAAATCAACATTCACAATACCAACACAATCAACACATATAACAATCATACCACAAGAAACACAAAGCTCAAAAACTCCCTCTAAGTAGTTACATAGTCTCATTCTTCATTTCATCAATACAAAAGAGACTTCATATTGTTGCTTGAATATCCATCCATTCTCATCTTGTGAACTTCAAGCAAACCTATAAAACAACTTCATTTAACTTTTGATACCCAAACGTATTTGAGTCCATGGGAGTTAGCTTCACATGAGTCATTTGGAATATATCCCAAGTGACTTAACCTTATAAAATATGTATAATTAGAGTGACCAAACTTGTCACAATAATGACAATGACCAAGGAAGGGTATAGACTTCCAACTTCTTGGTCTATGAAAATGAACTTTACTTTGTTCACTTTTCATGTCATTTCTAATTTTGACATTTGAATGCAAACATACACCTTTTGCCTTTGCATTGAAATGTTTTACCCCACAATTGCAATTCTTATGCAATTGACTTCTAGTTGAGGTATTAAACCTCTTAACAGTGGAGTTTTTAACTCTTTTACTTTCATTTCTCTTGGCGATCTTCTCAATAGAAGTAGCTTTGAGAAATTTGAGGCCATTTGATGAAGAATGAGTGTTTTCATCATAACTTATACCTTTCCTATCAAATTTGAGCTTTTGACATTTAAGAATACTATCAATCTTAATGCTACCTTTTTCAAATTTTGAAAGGTTTTCTTTTAAAATCTCATTTTCTCTTTTCAAATTCTCATTTTCCAAACACAAATCTTCTTTTTCCTTTTTCAAGGATTCATTTAACATTGAAAGATTTGAAACATTTTCAAATGATTTTTTAAAATCCCTTTTTGAAGAAGTTAAAACATATATTTCCTTTTTCAAATAATCAATCTCATTTATCAAAGTTAAGTTTTCAGATTTAAAAACTTTGTTTTCCTTAGCCAATTGCTCAAGTTTGATAAGAAGTTCCTCTAAGACACTTTCCTCATCATCAAAATCATTATTAAGAGATTGGTTAGAAGTACTTACCTCATTAAGATCATCTTCATCCTTCATTGCCATCAAGTATAGTCTATGTTCTCCAACTAAGCTTTCATCATCCCAAGTGGCTTTAAAAGCTTTCTTCTTGGATGGCTTGGATGGTCTCCTCAATCTAGGACATTCACTCATCATATGTCCTTTACTTATAGATTCTTCTTTTCCTCTTCTAACACCTTGCCTTAAGGTGATCTCATGAGTAAGAAGCTTTCCTAGAAGCATGTTAGTGGAAAGCATTGATAAATCATTTGTTTCCTCAATTGCAATCATCCTTGCTTCCCAATTCTTCTTTGGAATGTGTTGTGAAAGATTGACTCTCTAGACAATGTGTTGCCATTTGATCTTAACTCTAAGAATGTTACTTCTTGAAAAATAGAGCCCAAGCTCTGATACCAAATGAAATCCCAAGATAGACAACATAACAATCAAACAAGAATTGAAGAGATGGAAAGAAATAGAATATAAGAAATTTATAGTGGTTTAGCCAACAAATGCCTACATCCACTTACCAAAGTAAACAACTTAGGTTTCCACTAATAACTTTACAAATACAACAAAGAATTCTTCTTATAAGAATTTAATCACTAGTGTTTTCCCAAGGCTTATACTAAACCCTTACAATAAGTGTTTTCCTAAGGCTCACACTAAACCTAACTCAATCACAATCCCTTCCTATCTCTCAAAACATATCCCAAGAGAAAGAGAACAAGGATTGGAAACCCATAAATCCTTTTCAAAGGATTTACAACTCAAGAAATCATAAAATACTCAAGAATACATCAAAATGTATTTAACAAAGAAAATAATAATTGTAGATTGATTTCCTACCTTCAACAAGGTTAATCTTCATTTATATAAGCTATTCTAAGTTTACATGACTGTTGGGAATGCATTAAATGCAAAATAGAGCAGTTATACAATTTTTTTAAAAATGCTAAAAAATATATTTTTTGACCCATACGGCCATATACCTTCCCGTATGCCCATACGGCACCCAAAATACAACCCTAAAATGATGAACAAATTTATAAATTTATAATTATTCTAAATTTATTAAAATTAATTTTATTTTTATTTTAATTATTAAATAGTAAAAATTTTAATTTATAACAACTAATTTTTATTTAAGAATTCTATTTAAAATTAAATATAAATATGAATTAGTTTTATTATAAACGATTAGTTTTAAGAAAATAGAAGTTTATTAAATAATATAAATTTGCTAAAATATATTTTATTTTATTTTAATAATTTAATAATAATAATTTTAATTTATAATGATTGATTTCTATAAAAAAATTATATGAAGAAAAATAATATTGATGATTTTTTTGAAAAATATGATTTAACAACATATAATTTAACTTTTTCAATCAAAATCTTATGATTGTTTATAATTTATATAATATGATTATGTAAATTATTAAAATTTAGAAAATACTAATTATATTAAATTTGTAATAGATAATTTATAAAATTTAATTGTATTTTATTTTAACTATCTAATAGTAATAGTTTTAATTTATAATAACTAATTTTTATAATGAAATTATATAAATAAAAATATTATTTATGATTTTTTAAAAATATTAGATATTTATTAAAGTTATAACTTTTTCAAATTCATACTATAAAAGTAAAAAAAATAATTTTATTGAACATATATCTCTTGATTTTTTTAACTAATATTTTAAGAGAGAAGAGGAATAAGTAAAAATAATGATTTTATCATCCTAATATATTAAAAGATGGTGGAGGATAAAAGAAATGATAATTTTACACTTTTCCATAAAATTTATTATTTTCTGAAATTTAATTTATTACTTACTAATTATTTTATATTTTTTATTAAATTATCTTATTTTTATTCAAATAAAATTATTCGCACACAATTAATTTTATTTGTATTTGTTAATTTCTAATTATTTTATATTTTATATTAAATTATCCAATTTTTTAACTAAATAAATTTTATTCAAAGATAAATACTACTAATTTGATTTGTATTTATTACTTAATAAATATTTTATATTTTATGAGATATTAATTAAAGATAAAATATTTCATATTGTTAATATATAGTTTAATATTTTCAAATTTACTCTATCAAATTTGTAATTAATATTACAAGAGGGAAGAAGAACAAGTAAAATAATTTTTACTATTCCTCTAAATTTATAAAAATTAATTTTAATTTTATTTCAATTATCTAATTGTAGTAATTTTAATTTATAAGAACTAATTTCTATTTAAGAATTATATTTAAATATAAATATAAATATGAATTATTTTTACTATAAATAATTAGTTTTAAGAAAATAAAAATTTATTAAATAATCTAAATTTGCTTAAAACTAAGTTTATTTTATTTTAATAATTTAATAATAATATTTTTAATTTATAATAACTAATTTTTATAATAAAATTATATAAAAAATTACTTATGATTATTTTTTTAAAATAAAAGGTATAATTATAAAATATTATATATTGTTAATATATGATTTAACTATTCAACTGAAATCATATGATTGTTTAAGATTTAAATAATCTGATTATTTAAATTATTAAAGTTTCAAAAATACTAATTATATTAAATTTGTAGGAGATAATTTGTAAAAACTTATTTTATTTTATTTTAGTTATCTAATAGTAATAATTTTAATTTATAACAACTAATTTTTATAATGAAATTGCATAAATAAAAATATTATTTATGATTTTTTTAAAAACATGAATTATTTATTAACGTGATAAAAAAATATTCTTAAATGATGTAGAGAAACACTTAATAAACATGAATAAAGATATTAAACAATGATAAATATTATCATAGTAAAAAGAAGTTTGAGAAAATAGAATACAAAATTATGATAAATGACGAGTGAAATAAATTATACTAACATGAAACATACCTTATGAAAATCTAGTATCTCATAAAATATAAAATAATTATTAATTAACAAATACAAATCAAATTAGCAGTATTTATCTTTGAATAAAATTTATTTAGATAAAAAATTAGATAATATAATGTAAATTATAAATAATAAGTAATTAAAAAAATACAAGTAAAATTAGTAATATTTATTTTTAATAAAATTTATTTAAATAAAAATTAGATAATATAATATTAAATATAAAATAATTAATAATTAATAAATACAAATAAAATTAATAGTATTTGTCTTTGAATAAAATTTATTTAAATAAAAATAAATAAGATAATATAAAATATGAAATAATTAATAGCTAACAAATTAAATTTTTTAAACAATAATAAAATTTAAGAAGGGTAAAACTACACTTTTCAATATTCTATCTAAAATGGAAAGTAAAATCCTGAAAAGTTCTTTATTCTTTTAAACAAATAGTTCCATGATTTAATAAAATTTATAAAGTACTAATATAATTTTAAAAAATTTTTAAAATTAATGTTTCATTTACTTTATATTATTTATTTGAACATATCAATTTTAATTTGACAAAATCTTTAAAAATTATTTATTTAAAAAAATATTTAATACATTATTTCTATCATATCCTTATTTTAATTATAAAAATAAAAATAAAAATAAAAATAAAAATATTTTATTATTAATTATCAAGATTTAATATGTTAACTACCTAATTTAAAAATAATTTAAAATTGTCTCTATTAATAAAAGATAGAAAGTATACAATCACATGATCTCTACAACACTATATAACTAACAATCCATTAACATCTCCTTATCAAGCAGGGCCTGAACCTAACCATGCAGGTTCAGAGTTGCAGCCCTGCGGAGGGAATAATTCCTGAATCATTACCATGAGGCCACAAATGAGACAGCACAGGATTGTCGTGTCCGACATCAAATGTACAGGCGCATATTGTATGGGGCGAAAGTTATCCAGGACAAGATTTACAGGAGGACAATTATCAACCACCAATGTTATATTCTGTCAATGGCCTGTCATAAGTGGCCAACACATTAGATACAGTATTCCAGTCCAGAATCCCTTTCGTTTCCCCTTCACGATAGCAGCAATCAGGAGAAAACGAGAGGTTTGCGTTTTGACACCAAGCTAACTACATAAATTAACTAAAAGCATCTGCCCCCCATGACGGACCTTCCCTACTTAAGCTAAACTAGGAATTTTCTTTCCACCGACTTTTCTTTTTCTTCTTATCAGAAACCACAATTGCTGTCAAATGCCAATTGGGTTCAAATTACCTACTAGAAACCAAAATTAAAGTTTTAACTAAATATGCAAACTTTGGGTTCATCTCCATGACAAGGAAGGTGGTACCTTCTTCCATCTTTGAGCACAAAAATCTACCATCGCATGGAGTTTACTCTCCGAAGCATACGAGGTGGTTTTCTCTTCTCCACAACGGGCACCACTTTCTCCATAAGCTGTGGAGAGCAAAAATGAAGAATGTATAATCAAAATAATTTACGTTTTACCATCCTTTGTATCCTTTCCTACAATTTTATCATCATTTTGTTCTTCTCATATGCACTCAAATCCATTGAATCGTGACGGGAAAATGTGAAAAAGGCATATCATGAATCAAGGATTTCCGGTTATGTATTTTGAACATCAGATTTTACCCAAACAGAATTATTTATATACGCAGAAGCTCTAAAGCGCCACTACACATGACTAAAGAATAGTGATTGACTTCGGACCAATCAATTGTGTACCTCGTTATTTCCGCTTGTAATAGTTCATAATTTATAAAACTAAAATTTGCCAATAAGTGTTGCAATAAAAATCAAGAGTCAAGACTTCAAATAACAAGATTCCTTTTCATGCCTACAACAACAAACAATTGTATCTCAGATCCGTATGTCAAACTTGTGTAGTCAAAAGATGCAAAGGCATTCAGGCGAGGCCAGAGCAAGGTATCAGCACACCTCCAGAGAAGGTGATAAGCAGGCAATGATTAATCCTAGGTACAGCAAGGTGAAACACGATATGATGCTAACCTTGCTATGTAAATTCCCCAAGCTCAGGTTAAATTATAAATCTCCAAGTTTAGATTAAACTAGAGTCTCAAGGCAGCTGATTCCCAGATTATTAATGAGTTTCACTTAAGTAGCCATAAACTACGATCTTTGATATATAATAATGCCTCTTTATATAAAATTTTAGCTAGTCCACCATCATATTTAGCAAGAACTTAAACATTCACAAAATAGGAAAACAAATTTTATTTCTACAAACATGTATCACATTAGATGTTGTCATTCACCAAACTGTCCAAAATAACATCAGAATTCAGAGTGAAACTAATACCTGTTTGTACCTTTCTTTTGTGCTCTCCTCCTGCACAACAAATTCTTTGTTCAGATAAGAGAAATTGCATTAAATAATTTGCTGTAGCTATGTAGAATTAAATTACTGTTATATTTCTTAATATCTTTAGAATTCAAGTTATTAAAGAGAAACAAGGAAGTACGCAAATTTTAATTGTTTGATGCAACAACTTCCATAATATAAATGAACAATTAGAGATATGGTAATTAATTAATAAGTACAAAATGTCGTAAATAAGCAACTCCAATTCCAGACATTAAATAATCAAATTTAGCTAAAATTCAATACATGGAAAATAAGTCAACAAAAAAGCATAGGTAGTAAGCTAGTTTTTGATCTTGGGTGTTTGAATAATTCTATTTTGAGAGATTTCCTATCAGATAAGTGATACTTAGGTACAGCAACCACAAAATACATGCCATACCACCAATTACAAGAATAAATTTTGAATGAACATCGGAACATGACATTGTTCATGCATGCATCACCTAGAGAATAATGAGGAACACGACTAAAATCAAACAATATAAGGTAAAATAATTGAAAGAAGCTAAGACAGACACTTGATCTGACTTGTGGAACGGAAATTTCAAATTTTCATTTACATGAGTCCAACAGTTTATGAAATTTACAGCATCCCATAATATACATCAGGTATAGGGTTCAGTACCTCACATGAAAACTCAATACAACTTGGTTCCACTAAACCTTACTTCCAAGTTAATCGAGATCAATTATAGGGATTCTCATTTTTCAGTCTCTAGGTTTACCATTTTCCATTACTCCTCTCACAATTTGTAAACTAGTTTAGAATAACATATACAACACGTTTAATAAAATAAACAAGGAAGAAAGAAGATGCATCGCTCCAGGCAGCCTGCACGAAGCTCAGTGATTGTTGCCAATTATGATGTTCTCTAATATTTTTAGGTCATAAAGCTCAAGCATACAACTATATCAAGTCATAACAAGCACACCAATTGAAAATGGGCAGACAATCACAAACTTGTTTTAACTATACATAAAGCTTGAAGATACAAAAATATCCGAGTCCTAACTAGAACACTGATAAAAAATGGGCGGGCAGTCACAAACTTGGTTTTAATCATACAAAAAGATCAAACATACAACCATATCGAGTCATAACAGAACACTGGTTGAAAAGGGAAGACATTCACGAACTTGGTTTTCCTTATACCTAGTTTAGAATTAGTTAATCAGCAGTCAGAACTCGCTAAAGGTAAAGAAATTTCCTTCAATCCATAGAAGACAGAGCTCAGCAATTCATGTTAAACATGCCCAAAGAACACAAATTGATGGTAACCACAGTGTAAACACGCCATTACCGAAAAGCAAATTTGCAAAGTTAATGACAAACATTTTGAAGATTTTGTTTCTTTACATTGTCCACTAAATACTAAATACTTCTCACAAGGCAAAAAAAGGTCAATTACTCGCATATCCATGCGCATCAAAGCTAGAAGCATGTCATGATTACAAAGGAGAATTCAACAAACATGATCTAATTCAATCTTTCGAACTTTCCAAGGTAATAAACATAAACTTCTAAACGAATTCATCCAAAGGCAATTAAAATTGAAAAAAATAACCTTCTCTTTCAACAACTGCACATTCTCCTCCTCTAATTTTACAGCCAAGGACTCCAATTCCACTTGATAAGCCTATAGAACACCACCGCCACAAATAGAAGTCAAAATTGCTAATCAGTGAATTCAATCAGAAGCCACAAAACTTTACATAAAATTGATTAAAAAAATAAAATCACCTGTTTTCTCTCTCTAGACCTAGCAGCAGACTCCCTGTTCTTAATCATCCTCCTTTGTCTTTGCTGCGCTGCCTTATCTAAGGGCTCCATAACCACCATACTCCTCCCTCTTTTCCCTCTCCCACCACTACCATTCCCATAAGCCACAATTGACCCTTCAACTTTATCCAGAATCTGAAACCCATTACTATTACTGTTACTGTTATTATCAAAAGGGAAAATTCCACAACCACCACTGCTAGTCAACGGCAGAGGCATCTTAACCTCATCGTCAACATCAACATCATCCTCCACAACAGCTCCAGCTCTGGCGAGGAAATCTTCAAGCGTCATCATTTCATCAGGCTGCTCTTCTTTCATTTCCTTCCTTCCCGTTACAATTTCCCTCCACACTTCATCTACCGTTTTATTACCACTGCTACTAATACTATTATTACTATTATTAGCGACGACGGCGGCATTAGTTTGGTTCGTTTCGACTTGCGGTGGCGGAGGAGGAGGAGCAGGAGGGGCAGGATTGTCAATCAAGGTTATTTGTGCGTCGAGCAGAGTGGAATCTTCCGTTGCTGTTACGTCGCGTAAAATTTCGTCTACTGTCATTGCCGTAGATGCTTGAAGTGGCGTCGCTAATTTAGACGTCGTTGTAGTAGTTGCTGCTGCTGCTGTTGAGTTGAAGCTGTTATAATTGAGGGTTCTGATCTGATCAGAAGCAGAATTAGAAGAAGCGCGTCGAGATCGAGCAGTTGATGGAGTGAGATCCGAAGATTTTGGTTTAGACGACGCCATTACTTTCGACGACGCCATTTCAGGAACTTGCAGTTAAAAAACATCTCCAGAATTTATTTCCTACTAATATTATGAATATTATTATTCTTAATTAATTAATTAATTAGTATTTTTCATTAAAAAAAAAAAAACTATGCGTTTTCGATTTCTCTAGAAATTGGGGGAATTTCAATTTCAAGGGTTTAGGGATTGTAATTTTTTTGGGCTTTGTTTGTTTTGTTGAACTGTTAGTCTGTTGGAATCAAGGAAACTGTTCTTCAGGGAGCGTGGGCGCGTGGCTTTCATTTTATTTTATAAATAAAATCAAATCAAGGCAAATTTAATCCTGAAGTCCCTGAACTTTTCAAGTTTTCAACATTACCCTTTCATTTCTTAATTGTCTGAAATAGGACCTCAATTTTAGTTTCAGTATCGTCCCATCCTTATTTCATAGTAAAGTTGCAATTGGTAATCAAGCATTTGTTGATTCTCCATCCAAACAAATTTTTTGAGGCATTGTGATGATCATAGACTAATTACATGCATTATTACATTCATCAAATTCAAAAAAAATTGACTTATTAATTTATGTTAATTTTCTTTTTTTTTTCTCTATGTTTAATTTTCTATAATTCTAAGAATACTTATAAAGATATTTTTTAAATCATTTTGATCTAAAATGATTTAAAAAATGTTCTATAAAGTTATTCTCTTTTTTAAGTTTTATTGTGATTGTTTTGAAGTTTAATCAATCTATGTTTTTCTTCTAATTTTTTTGAGTTAGTTATATGATATTGATATATCTAAATATTATATTAAGGAATATGTTTATTGATAACTATATAAATATGTATTAAAAATAAATTTGATATCATATCAAATTTTGACGTTGAAATTCTAATAAAGGACTAACAACAATCTAAATGAATTTTTATAGAGTAATTCTTATAATTCATAGTTATTCTTTTGGTATGAAGATAATATTATAGTTAATTGATATTAATGTTACATATATCTCATTGATAGTGTTGATGTATTATTGGATTAATATAATAATTTATATTATTTACTTATAGATTATCATCTTAATTTAATCATATTTGAACTAGTTTAATCATTAGTTTTAAAATAAATAAAAACACTTATCCTTTTACTTGTATCTAATTGAATATAATTTTCATTAATGTTAAAATAGTTAAATCTTATTTTCCATATTTTCACATGTATAATTTTGTTAATTTCAAGTGCTTTTCACATTTTATTTTATTATTTACTACCCATACATCCCAAAAAATAAATTTATTTTCAATTTTATCAAAATTAAAAAATATTAATTATTTTACTTTAAAATATAAATCTAAATGTTACACATTTATTTATTTTAATTATGAAAGAGAATAAAATTATATGATTACCAATTTTGTTTTCAATTTTTAAATTGATTTAACGAAAGGTATAATAAAGATTTAATAAATTATTATTTTATTAAAAAAAGAAAATGGATTATAATTTAGAATAATTAAAAAAAATAAATCTATTTTAAAAATAAAAAAGATATATATTGTTATCTTTTTTTCTGTTGATTTCCAATAAGCAAGATTCATTTTGTAATTTTTTTATCATTTGATAAATAATTTTTAAAATAAGAGAAAGTTAAATTAATTAATCTTAATAATCCTGCATCCACAAGTGATTTCTATTTTTTTTAGAAAATATCGATTTTATTTTAATATATGATGATTGTTTTAATCTATTTTAATTTTATTGAAATTTTTTTACACCGTTGAATGATAAAAATTAAAGACCTACATAAAATTCAAATGAAAAATAGGGACCTAATGGCAAAACATTAAAAGTTTAGGGATTTTTCTAAAATTGAACAAGAAAGGCTTTTGACACGGTTTCGTTAGTTGAGATTGAGAAAAGATGAAGTGATTATGAGGTGTAGGGAAATTGGGTGAGGCATCGTCGATCAGTCATGGAATAAAGAAAATGATGTGATTTGATGCGGATGAAGTAGAGCAAATAAGGACTGTCAGTTTCATTGAACTTGGTTTTTAAAAAAAGTAAAGCAAATAAGGACCGTCGGATTCATTGACTTCGAGAACAAGAAAAATGATTATTTTTTATTTTATTTTTATGTATTTGAAAATAAGTAAGAAAAATAATGATGAAAAATTTATATTTCAATTTAATTATTTTTTTTGCATAAAAAATAGGACAAAAATGAAAATTTTCAGTAAATAGTAAATTATCTTCCTATTTAAATCATTTTTTCTCCATTCTTAAAAAATTAAACATGAGGATTATCTCTATATATTTTTTTCATTTTTCAAATAATTGAAATTTATATTCCACTTTTATTTTATTTTTAAGAAATTATATCCAATCTTTTTTTATCACTTTAAAAATAATATTATATATCATTTAAAATTTTAATTATTAATATAACTTTTAAAATTCTTTATTTTTCCCTTTCTCTTCTCTTTTTTTTTTATTTTGTTATATAATCGATCATTTTTCTTTTTTTTCTTCTTTATTTTTCCTTTTTTTTTTACTCTTCCTCTTCCTTTTAATCTTTATTAATTTTCTCTTCTCAATTTTGCTTGAATTATTTACAAGAATACGTATTTTTGACAAAAATATTATATTTTTTACAAGAACACATGTAAAATATTTTCAAATTTGATTTTTTAAACTTTTTTCTTTTCAAAATTATTATTTCAAAAATATCATTTTTTATATTTTTATATTTTTTTAATTTTTAATATATAATACATTATTTCCAAATTAAAATTTATTAAAATATAAAAGATATATTATTATAAATTAATATTAAAAATAATAATTTCAAATTTTAATTTCAAATACTCAAAATATATATATTTTCAATATTTATTACATATATCATACATTTTTTAATAAATTTTAAAGAATTTAAATTTTTAAAAATAATTTTTTTAATTTCATATATTTTGGAGAAAATGTATTTTTATATTTTTATAATTTTTGAAAATTTTTTCTGCATTTTTATAAAAAGTTATTGTTAGACCCTAGGTTTTGATGTTTGAGTCACGTATGAGTCAATTTAAGTTATTTGCAATTTTTCATAATGTTTTTGTGTTGGTACGAGCGTACCAAATCATTTAGTTGAGTGGTACGGTCATATGGCTGACCGTACCTAGTGAGTACTGTGTTATTGAGCTCGGTACGAGCGTACCATTGGTTGGTACGACCATACTCGAGCTCGCAGGAAAATAGTTTGGCAGGAAACCTGTTTCGGTACGGGCGTACCATTGGGTGGTACAGCCGTATGCGAACTCGCAGGAAAATTATTTGTCATGAAACTTTGGTTGGTACGGGCGTACCAAGTGATGGTACGACCATACCACATTTCCCTCTCTTTTTCTAACGGATAGTTTTGAATCCGTACGAGCATACGAAAATAGTACGACCGTACGCGACTTATAAAACAGACTTTTAAGTCATTCAAATGGCTAGTTTTTGTTAAGAACTGTTACACCCACAGTAGAGACCCTAGGAGTTAGGCACTGTTAGGTGTCTGTATGACTGTTCATGTGTATGTGTGCATGTGAATGTATAGTGAATATGCATGAAGGGCTGATAAAAAGCATAGCTTTATGACACATGGTTTTATTTATTTAAATGAATGTGTTATTTAGTGGTATATGTGTGTTGGGCATTAATTATGCCTATATTATGCAATGGGTGATTCTATGATATAATAGGATACAAGTGGGATGAAAATAAAAGTTAA